>VKOC01021546.1:0-30730 GCA_009364415.1 Spea multiplicata
TGTTGTAGCTTCGATCTTCCGGGCTAGGCTTACTCCCCATTAAAAACCCCAATAATGACCCCGCACACCATAGAATATGGATAAGAAAAGGCCACAGCCAATTTTATTTATTAGAGTCATTGTCATGCCAAAACCTGAAACAATAAACATAGGTGCGTTAACAAGGACAATGACTCAAAACACAAACATGTAAATATATAAAATAAACACAATGAACACACCAAGCTTGCCAAGTAATGCAGGTACCATAACCAAATACCACACCAGGATGCCCCCACCCTGACCTGAGGTTCCCAGCACTGACAGCCAAGAACCTCCCACCAGATGTTACCAACCATTCACTTACCACCACATTAACCCCCTGGATAACTGGCAAGCTGCCGCCCCACAGACTGTGACAAAACAACACAAACCAACAAACAAAATAAAGGTGGGACACGCAACCAGGTAAGCTAACCACAAGAATGGTTCCCGAGCCTGGGAAAGCAGGCACTTATATAATCTTCCCCCAACTCCACCCCCCAAATTCCCACCAAAAAGCCTACCCCTCCTCCGCACAACAGTCAGGGCCCACTATAGCCCATGCTGGCCCCCCGTGAGCATCAATCTGGTGCAATTATGTTTCTGTGTTCTTCATTTTGAATCAATATTCCTGTTTATGCTTATTGTAGCCACTAAGGCTTTCAGGGAAACAAGTGCAATTGGTCCCTCTAAGAACTTTTTATGCCAGGTCTTTTTGGTGTTTCCTGAATCTGCTTTGTTTTCCCTTCCATATGGTATCAGGTTTACTTAGGAGGCCATTTATGAACATAGTGGCTCTCCTAGGGGGACACATTTATGGCTGTTACATTTTGGAAGGGTTGTAATTATTTTAGCATTAAGGGCAAGCTTAGAAGAGTCAAGGCTGGTAGATATCCCAATGATACACACGAGATCACATCTATTGGCTGTTACAATGTCTGGCAGTGCTCACTGGGACCCCCATGCAGTCACCAAGATCTCCATGTGTGAACATTGTGGCCTTCTATCTCCATGCCGATGTGCCTGTGTCTTTATTCCGCCATTTCACAACCAAAAATGTAATTACTGTTCAATGGCGTGGATTAAATCTATTTTTATTCAGTCAGATATTTTTGGTAATTTCTTCCTTTTATATTTCATTGTTTTGCCCCTTTTCATGGGGCAAAACGGTGAGGATGGGGTGCTTGTGGGAGGCAAGAGTAGGGCTCTGTGCCTTCTGCAGCTTACCTGTATTATATTATAGTCCTCCATCCCATTAGTAACAGGGTTGGGGAGCATAGGTGAGCTCTTTACACTCTTAGGGTTAGTTAATTCATTCCTTTGAACCATCTACCCCACCGCAGATAGGGTACAAAAGGAGAGGGCATGTACTGACATACAACTCATACCTTTGTCAATGTTTTGCTAGTGTTAGAAATGTCTGGTCAGTAGAGATGACCTTTAAATAAAAATAGACAGGACGTGGTGAATAGACCTCCGAGACTTGTTCTATATAAATAATCAGCTACGATACAATAGAGAAAAATAACGTATTGCTATACAACTTCTAATACAATGTACTTTATATAACATAACCAGATGCCCATGTATGCAGTAGGGAAAAATAATGTATTTCTTTCAGCGTTAATGAAGCATATACTTTACTGGTACTTGCTACATTTAATTGAGATGCAAAGTCTGTCTATATTATGTGCTTCAGCTTCTATCAGTTGCACTCCACTGGAAGGTAATTTACTTTTATAATGCTATTAATAATATAAGTCTTGTCTTTGCTTTGGCACGTACATTAAAACTTGTAAAGACAGTGAAATTAAAATGGTTTTTTAGTTAAAAAAACATAATACCATTCTCTGTGATGATAATCCCTTTTTATGCCAAATACATTTTCCTCCTTAATATGCTAACATCACAAATGTTGAATTACTAAAGTGCTGAATTCTAGATTCTTTTCTAATACATTTCCAAGAAGAAAAAAAAAATATTGCTACATGAGAAAAAGAAAGATTTCGATGATAAGCAAGATAGCCACCATGAAGTACCATTCATTATAGTAAGTAAGATTACTCTTAAAGAAAAAAATTGTAGAAAAAAGATTTTGTGTGATTACATAGCAGCCATGACTTTCTAATATCGAAGAGTACCCTGTGTACTAGAAATAGGAACTAATCATAGTGAATAACTTGATTTTGAACATTTGAACAGCCAAATATTGATACACTGAAAGACTTCATTTCAAATATACTTACGCAGAGCACGCAGCAATATTTTATTTCTAACACTTGCATCTTTAAAGTATATTTCTACAAATCTTTAATTTCGAATGTCGATTGGGTTTACCAAGCTTTTAGAAAATTATATATTAGTTTGTCAAATAACATTTATTACTTTTGTGAATAAATGTGCCAAAAAATCTAAAAAAGAAATCTTTGAAAAAAAAGCTATAAGTAAAAATGTAAAACCCAAGTTTTAACTTACAGAATTGTGTCACTTAGTACACGTGGAACCTGTGCAGCTTTTAAACCCATGTTAGATTATGTCCTGCAAATGCAGTATTATAAGATACTTCCTAAAGGTCCTTCCTTAGTGACAGTCTTTTTTTTGAAACCAAAATCCCTTCTTTTCTTCTATTTGCCCCGTTTGTATACATATCTCAGAATATTTGGCAGAAATATGTTTATCATAGTGCCAAAAGTCTATCAACGGGTCAAGGACAGCTTTACAAGACAAGAATGCTTTTATTTATATCAATGGTCAAACTGATATGTGACGAAAGCTGGATGAAATATGAAAAGCATGTGCCAGAGTTACCTTGAAAAGCAGACTTATTTGACTGCTTTCCCAGTAATTACTGCAAAATGGAGCTTTGGGGTGGCAACTGGAGGCAAACTATCAGTTTGAAGACCACCATCATGCTTTGGAATATGATGGCACTATATATATATATATATATATATACTAATAATCTTCTTTGGGGATTAAGTAATAAATAGACACTGCAAAACAGAGTGAGGTAGATGAGAATATATTTGGTCATTCAATGTACAGAATTCACCGTTTGTAGAGGTAATGAAACAAAACAGTGTCATTTCAGTGATTTATTTCTCCTACATTTTCCCTGGAAGAACGCTCAAACCATTAAAATAATCACCCATGCTTTTCCATGATGGCAACTAGCAAGGTTTTGAGTAGCACTCCCACGGAACTTGACATTTGTTTCTATGCGCATATGTTGCCTTCTGTAGTAACCTTTTTGAACATTTGGTATAATGAAATGGAGTGCACACAAAAATATACAAATGTACACCATGTCCTTTAAGGAAAAACACACAAAGTTTTCTACTAATATTAATATTTTGTGAATGGAATGGAATATTTTAGTGCAACTTAACGTGATATTTTTTTTTTAACCTGCAAACAGGAGGTACAATAAGTACAATCATATAAGTACAGTAGTCTTCAAACATTTTGATTAGGGTAATATATAGGTGTTAATATTTTGGAATGGAGGTCCCTGTGCCACGATAGCTTAATTTTTATAATGATGATATTTCAAACTTTTGGAAAAAAAATAACATGAAGTCTATTTTCTATGGGCAAATGTTCAACTGCAAAAATCCCAGGAGATAAGAGCCAAACCCACTTTACCAATAAATTCTAAAATAATGCCCTGTTTCCGTATAGTTTATTAGATTACAATACCCATTCCTACTAATTATTGGACTGTATTATGACTTTATTATGTTAACATTGCCTTCTTCACTATGCACACACGTGAATTGTACCAGGCAGGAAAGAAATTAAATACTGCTTTGATTTCTCGTGGCTTTTAATATATTCGATTGGAGCACAATTTAAAAGTTAGCCAGAATCAATTGAGTGCTGTTGATCTTTTTTTTTTTGTTTTGTTTTAGAACAACTTGATATTATACATTCCGTTTGCATTTATTTTGCCTTTTGTGTAATGTTCCTTCGCATGTCATGGGGCTAATTTTCATTTTATTATATAATTTCTTTATGCCATCTACTCTTTATTTTTATTACAATGGCAGGTACAACATCTGTGCAGCACCATCTGTAATTTGCTTGGTAGGAATATTAAACCTTGTATTAATTTGTCTGCTAAAGTTCTCTTGGAAACATCTAGAACTCAGGTTGCACATAGCTCAGATATATATATATATATATATATATATATATATATATATATTATTATTATACATAGTATATATATATATATATATATTATTATATATATATATATTGATGCCTACTAGTTTTTCTCAGTTTCTCTAGAAATTAGTAATAAATTAGGACATTGTCATTTTTCATCTAATGCAATTATTTTCTTTTTTTATGCCAATTCTATTGATCAAAATGAGAGTGTCTGGACTTACAAAATGGAAAGCAAAAACAGCTTTTATGCCTTTTTGATCTGAATTGTGATCTTGTTTTTTCTCATTTATGTAAAATTTCTATGTGTTTTTTTTTCTACTGATAAAACCCAAATGATCGACCTGCAATAAGGTCCAATATACATTATCCCGCAATGGCAAAAGACAGATATATTATTTAGTAACTGGCTTTCATGTCATTCACAAATTCACTAGAACATGGCATTACGGTAGTCTTGCGATATTACATTTTCTTTTACCATTACACATATAAATGAAAACAGAGCCAAATAAAAGGGAGTGTTTGATGCCCCAAGTTCCTCACCAAAGAATACATACAGTAGTAAAATAATCATATTAATTCCAGTACGTTAATATTCATTCTTGAAAAAAAAAAATACCTTAGGGTTTATGGTTTAATGATTCGTGCCACTGATTGGCTGCTTGACGCAGGCAATCATTCCGGAAAACGCTGATTGAAATCAATGTGACCTCTTCGCAACCCTCGCTGAGCCAGCTGGAGTGACCCTTTAAGACTACACTGGGTTGTAAACACATTTTATATTATATCCCTGTAATAAACAGTTACCCTAATTTAATGTAGCAGCATGCTAGGCTTTCTTGTGGTTAATCCCTGTATAATGTTGCTGTTATTATCATGTGTACACATAATGAAGCGTGTTATTTACGTTCTGAAAACACCTCCATTTCACTGAATGTCATCTATAATCAGTAATGATCAAATCAAAAGTTCTTTTTAAGTGCATCAATCGCAAAGGTGTCAGAGAGGAGGTTAGTATATATATACGTTCAGGCAGCAGCTAATACAAATAAATACATTCGACGTTTAACAGAACATAAGGTGGCTCTTAATTGGACAATATTGTACTACTAATTATATTTAAACATACATCTAATTAAATGTAAAATATGTGAAGACATGCTTTGATGCAAGTATATAATATAAAGTAAGAATACATCTTATCATGCAGAGTTAAATATTTCAAATACAGTTTGTTGGGGAACTCCGATCACTGGCGTATCCTTTATTGTCATATGGTTAAACAGGACAACGTATGGAATATAGTTTTAGAAAAGGTAAAAAACAAATTTGACTTTAATATTTATTTCCATTTTGCGTCAATACACATCTACCTACGATCCTCTTCTGTTTGTGAAGCTAGTTCTTGAACTTGGAAACCCCTTGGAGATCAGAATATGGCACTAGATTGCATCACATGGGACACGGGGTGCAATGTAACGGCATAAGTATTACTGTCACAAATATCTTTATGGAAGGTACATATTTCCTCAAAAACAACAACATGTATCAAAATTGGCCACAATACTCTATCTTCACATTTGGAGCATCTGGCATCTGCTCAGGCTAGCGTAGGAAAGGTGACATTCAAGCATAGCAGACAGTGAATTTCCTCAAGTAATTGCCCCCCGGGCCTTAAATTAGGACTGGTCTTGCGAAGTGGGAGTGGAGTGATGTAGCCCGATATTCTTCATAGCTCCTTGCACACTTTGCATACCGCTTTGATATTACAGTAATATATAAAATAAAGGCTACGGCCAAGGTAAGGATTTGATGGTGTGAGATGCCAGGTGTGATGATAACGTGAGCATGTTTTAGTGTGTGTAGGTGTGTGTTAGAGTGAGTGTATATGTGTGTATGTCTAAGAGTGTGTGTGTCTGTAAATTTGTGTGAGTGTTAATGTATAATAGAGTGAGGGTATGTAAGTGTGTTAATGTGAGAGTGCGTTAGTGTGAGTGTGTATGTAAATGTCTGTGCATAAGTTAGTTACCACGAGGGAGGGCAAGGGGGGGCACTTGAATACTTTATGTAGTTTTTTTCTGCTTTTCTGCTGCAAGTAACAAAAACTTACTTTCCTTTAAATTATTCTGTATATTTTCATAGATAAGTATATATTATCTTTGTTAATATAATTTATTAGCTACATCCACAGATATTATATTAAGAAATTCTTACCAACTTTACAGGCAAATGAATGATCAAACTAGACGCCCTATTGAATTTACTTTGCTGCTTTTTGATTAATGTGTCTCTTCTTTATACCGGGGAATTTTATATATGAGCCAATCATTTGATAATTCAAGGATTAACCCTTTGAGAGTCCATCACAAGTATTTTATTATAGCGATTCACTGATACGCACATAAAAATGATTCTAATAATAGTCCGACGTAAAATGCAATGTGAATCAGATAATTCTGAATTAAGTCGACTTTAGGTTCCATGACCTTGGCCTTAATATTAAAGTTAATTAAGAATGCAGATCATATTTTCTATTAAAGAAAATAAAGGGTGTTGAAATAAACTTGTCACTTTTATAGATGCTTATATTACAAGAAGTACATATTGACCTTATATGGAAGTTTATTCATCCAGATTCATTTATTCCAGATCCATCTGGTTGAAGTTGATATGCCCTGGCAGATTTGCAAAGAGACATGATGACGGATTATAAACATAGAACAAGTGATTTCCTTACTAATTAACACACTTACCCGCTCGCTGTATTCTAAAAAAAACACCATTTATGTTAAATTCATATTCTGATCAATGTCCTGAAATCCACATACAACTCCAGCTTCATTCCTACCATGTCACTCATGTTAATAACCTTCTTTATTTGTCTTCCTCACCTCCCCGATTAGATTCAGTTCTCTTTGTTTCTTTCTATTAAATTTTTCCATAGTAATCCCTATTACTTTATTTACTGGTTTTGTAGAAATTATTAAATAATTTATAGACTAGACAGATGTCAAGAAGAGTAATAAATAAGACATTAATAGTCAGAGTCTGGCAAGGGTAGCAATTTTACACAAGGTATAATATCTTATAAAATGCACATAAAAAATAAACTGTACATCCAAACTTTGGAAAGCTTTTAGATATATATATATATAAAATTGGAGAAATATATTGGCAGCTATATAATGTTATGCTGGACACTCATTCTATCTATCAGGATGTTATATTACAACCCAGCTGAGAAAAATGTATCATGTCTATTTGCAAATGTACCACACCAATCTTTACTCAACCCAACGGTAGTCAATGGGAGATGAAGTGCTCTTAATCAGTGTTCTCTCTTATCTCCCATGAGTTTTCCATTGCTGAAGACAGCATCTAAAATCATCCAATTATTCTGTAGTAATCATGAGTATGGGATAATAGAAACAGAAATTGGGAGCAGATAAGTATCATTTATCACAATCAGGATTGCTACTTAACTCAATGACTTCAATGCTTTAAAACCCCCTTGTTCCCTATAAAGCTCAATTTTTGCCTACTTTTTTTATTTTTGTTCATTATTTTATGTCTCTTAGTATAAATTACATAGGCTATGATCTATCTGTTTTGTAATTGGGATTTTCTGAAACTCTATAAAAAAAAAGTAGCACTCATACTGTGAAAAGAAGAAAGTAGAAAGCACAGCAGAACTAATATATTCAAAGTCATTTGTTCATAGGTCAATGTGAAAGCTTCGGACTAACAAGCTCACCTGGGATATATTGGCTGGAAAACTATGTGTAATGATATGATACATACATTGTTTATATAGTGCATGATCAGTACAACGTTCACTAAATCCTGTAAGCATAGCAAGTGGTACTCATACCTAAAAAAAGACTTATTTCCCATTTGTTTTCTACAAGGCATAGTCAATTAAAGCAACCAAGAAACAAAGCAAGAATTCAGCGCATGCCCAGCGAAGGCCATTGACTAAACACCTAAATATTGGGGATTCCGTCACACTGGTCATTTATTTCTTAGCCCGCCACTGCGGCAAAGTACCCCACTTTTGGTGGGTCCTATATACTTTTTTATGGCTATGTTGCATGGCAGCAGGCTAGGCAATGTATGGCCTTAGATAGGTGTTTTTTAATGGTATTTGCTGAGTATGCACAAAATTCTTGCTTTGTTTTGTGTACTTATAGGTCATTATTATTTTATCAGTAACCCGGGAATCTGAATGTGAAAGCTTTTAATGCTTTTTAGGTTGTATATCATTTTAGGGGTAAACAGCCAAGTAAACAGATAATTTGTACATTAAGAATATGTCAATATGCTAAACAAAACAGAGAAAATATAGTTATAGGACTATAACCAGAAAAGTTGCATATTAACAGAACCATGTCCTGTTACAAACACTGCTCTCGAAGGCACTCAGAATGAGGGGGGTTCTGTTAAATAGTATCCTTGCCCCCTTGCCACATGGGTGAGGGAGGTTGAAGTAGCTCAGTGTGCATTTGGAGGGACATCATGTTGTCCCCTCCTTTTAAATAAAATAAAAAAAAAAAAATTACTACACCCCCACCCCTGTGTCTTCCTAGTAGGTACAATAAGGTCCATCCAAGCATCCTTTGGCTCCCACAAGGGTGGCACGCAAAGAATGCAACCTGTGGGAAAACAATCCATATCCTTTTAAAGGTCCATCCAACAGACCCTGTTGACCTCTTAATTTATTCCCCCTCTGGGGTTACAAGGTGGAAGATGGAACGAAATCTCACCTTGCATTTGCAACACCCAGGTAACTTGCATGTTTAGAACTTTGCAAGTTGCCTATTTCTTTACCTTGCATACACTCACCTGTCCTGCGTGCGACTGAATGCGAGTCGTGATTTTTTTCTTTTGCAAGTGCAAATTCTACGTGATTTCATTTCTAGCTTCAGTGAATTTATGAGCTGTACTTTTGGCTAAGAATGCAAGTTTTCAGCAGCAGTTTAGTAAATAGACTTGCCTGTCTGCTTCTAGTTTCTCTCTATCCTCTCTCTCTATTGTTTCTCTCCTCTCTCTCTTTCTTTCTATGTGGAGAATTTTCTTTAAACCGATTACAAATAAAATTGCTTTTTAGTCTGGTTATGTTGTTGTAAAAAGCATATAAACTTTACTGTATAGGATCCTAGGCTTTATTGATGATGACGAGAAACCTGGACATGTAACTTGAAATTCTCTGGACATTGTAATAATGAGCCTTTCCTTTTCTCTCTCTCTCTCTCTCTCTCTCTCTCTCTCTCTCCTCCTTTCTCTTCATCTCTCTCTCATCTGCTTTTTTTTTTCTCTGTCTCTCTCTCCATCTTTATCTCATCTCTCTCTTTTTTTTCTCTTCTCTCTCTCTCCTCTCTCTCTCCTCTTCTCTCTCTCTTCTCATTATCTCTGCTCTCGAGCCCTCTTTCTCTCCCTCTTTCTCTCTCTCTCTCTCTCTCTCTCTCTCTCTCTCTCTCTTTCTCTCATACCCTCTTTATTTATTTTATTTTTGATCTACTTCCTTAATGGAACCAAAATAACCAGTAGGTCATAAAGGGAGTATCAACATAAAGTCGGTAATTAGGAGATAGTTGACTACTTAGCGTACATATAACTGTTTCCCATTTTCCCGTCGCTGATTATTATCTGGAGCACTGTGGGAGCAGGTCATCTGCGACCGGAGATCTTTGTTGAAAATTCTAAAATATCAAAAAAACATATTACTGAAATGTTGTCTTAATTGTGTGATAATGTCCGGATCTGCGCGAAATCAATGATAAATAGACCGCTAAAGGGAGTCTGGCTTCATTACCATAATGTTTACATCCTAACCCACCAACTGCTGGCAAGAAAATCTTGTCTTCGATTATGTTTGCAGAGGACATAACTCAGGATGCACTTAAAATAAAATGTCAGTCCTGTTTATTCACAAATTGTTACATATATCCTCCCTTGAGGTGAAACCATCTAATTAGATTGTTCTTCGGTTAAAAAGATTGCACAGCTTTGCTGTTTTAGAGGGGTAAAAAATGTGTACGACCGTTTTCCACAGACTTTGGAAACAGACAGATGAACTTTCGATGTATCTGCAGGCGGTTCAGAAATATGCGCTAATCTACATAATAGCAGACTTCTCAGAGCCCTGGTGTTGTGATGTCCTCTGACTAGTTGGAGAACTGCAGGGTTACCTTGAGGCTACTGAAAAGTTCCTCTAATGAACTACTGGATATACGAGTTGAAAAACACAGACAGTTCTATCTCATTGTTTTCCCACTTCAATGCACATTTTAATCAGCATCTTTAAAGGCTCCAAAGCTACATTCTACAGAAATTCTTCCCAGCTTGTTTTCTGTTTAATGAAAACATAGACAACTGACAATTCACCGAATAAATGTTACTGTGCGAAAAAAACACTATTGTTAGCAAATGGTAAAAAAAAATATATATAAAAAGTAATATGTTTTTTGTACAATAAATGGATCTGTCAGTAGAGGAATTATTGCAACTTAGTAGATATCATTATTTTGTTCCTTTCCTCTTTAAGCTAAGAAATGACAGTCATTTTTATTGAATGAAGCTTTTTTCCTTCCACGTAAAATATCAAATGGCTGATATTAACTGCCATCCTCTGACATATAACCTATCCCACCATGCCATGCATATTGAATATTGGCTTGAATATTAAACCAATGAACTATTTACTTAAAGTGAACCTGTCATCCAAAAGATTCTAATGTTCACTGCAGTTAAGTATACTTACCCGAATAGTTCTGGTTTGTGGACAATCCAATATGGCTGCACAAGTATTGTGCAACATAAGGGAGAAGATCATGGGTCTAGACGAATCCCTCCTGGCTGTTAACAGGACATAACAAGTTGTGCATAACCATTTGGGTTTGCAATGTAGAAGTATTGGTGAAAAGTTACTCTCTACAAAGGTGTGCTTTAAAAAGTAATGTAAGTGGTTAACAGAAAAGATGTTTGTAGGCAACTGGGAATGTTGTGCTTAGGAAGAAAAAGCAACAGGCACATTTTTGGAAAGAGGAACATACAGTATCTCCATTCAGCAAATGGTTGGGGGCAGGAAAAAGGGATAAATGAATATGGAGGATGTTTTACAATCTGCAAGTATTTGAAAGGGGCACAACAAACAAAAATAGACCACTCGGCTGCCATTTTAAATAGGGCCGAACTAGGAAAAAACAGAACTGGAAAAAATGTAACCCCATCCTGTGTGCATATATTTGTTATGTCCTAGCCACAATTTTTGTTCAGCCTCCTTTAATTAATACCCTTCTACCATCATACCACTACCACCCTGAATACATTTCTATTCAATATGCTCATCACAGTATGCATTTTTAGGGTTCTTTCCTGCCTAGATATATAAAGCGTAGATCCATGTCATATGTGCTTGTAGTCTATTTTGTATCCACATTCTCTTGTATCTGCAACAGATCTCTGGGAGAAGCGCTGCTTCTTGACCCGTCCCACTCCCCGCCCATTTCCCCTTTAAATGGGGGTGTTTCCCATGGTGTCAGCGGGAACGCCCACCGACATCAGCGGGTAGTTCTGGCCGCGTCCTGCAAGGAGGCCATAAGTTCCCAGGTATTGCTTATGATATGTATTAAAATTTCTAAAAATACTGGCAATCATGAATTATGTTGGGGGGGGGTGTTGGCATTTTGAACTCCAGCATTAAAGAAGTTAAATATTTGTACACATTTCCTGTCCTCCTAAAACAACGTAACACTGTGTTTACTTTCATTCACATGATGCTTTGGCTCCAGAAGTGTGGAGGAGCCATGTGGAGCAGATTGTTAACTGGAACAATTTCCAATATCCATGTAAACCTGTCCATCCCTGGTTTTGAACCGCCGTTAGGAGACTGTGTTAGCTTTATTTCCATTTTTTACATAAATTATCCAAAAATGCTGAATAGAGAAAAAAAAACATTTTCACAAAGTTGCTGACTGACCCTGCAAGAACAAGCCTACCCTCAAATACAGATACATTATTAGGATGCCATTAAATATACAGCACAAAAAGTAAGCCATGAATTTGTTTGTAGGTCCCCAAAGTAGGAGCAGTCATATAATTATATTGTACAAGATGAGATGTGACTCCATTGGAACTGAAGGCAAATAAATATGACATCTATTTTATAGATTCCTGTGCTTCTAGTGTCAGACTCAGACCCTGAAGAACACAAATTAAAAGCAAACTTTTTGACAACAGTATATTGTATATTCTGTGTATCTAACACAGCTTAGTAAATGTAATCAAATTAGTTAAAAAGATATACAGTTTTTAATTATTTGTGAAATGTATTTATTTTATATTTTACATGATGCAGAAGGTGGTTGTTAAAACTTTAAAGCAAAAAAAATAAATATATATATATAATGTGTATTTATTTATAGCCATACCTTGCTGTTTTAGAGAGAAAGCCCCTCTTTTGGCCCAAATACCTCTGTCCTGCTTTCATCTTCCAAATACTTGCTAGGTATGAGTGTATCACGGCATTCTACAGCTAAACGTAACATGATATTATGTGTATATATCACCAAATGGCCCTAGGAATTCTTGCTTATTTTTATGAACGCAAACAACAAAATCTATGGAGTACCGTATTAGTTACAAATGCATAGGAAAATCAGAGAAACATGAAATATGGAGTTTCACAGCATGTGTTAACTGTGTGGCTCTTGTAACATGCTATTATTCACAGAATGTGTGAAACCTTTAAATGCACACTCCAGCCTATATTGAATGTAAAATAAAGATTAAATATGGCTCTTACTTTCATATTTTATTATAAGTCTTAAATACTAAATTCTAAGTGAATAGCATGGAATGAAACAGTTCACATGACGCTCTACACATTGAATAACATCCTTCCTGTTTTTTAATACTATAATCTTTTTTTCAGTGAAAAAAAAACAAATAGAAAAGTAGCATTTTCTCATATCACATTACACCAATCATCCATAACTTCATATTTATACATGTGTGATGGGAACGACCTGTACCCCGACTGGGTACACCCATCAGATGGTCCTTCCTTCTTCCCAAGGCTACTGGGAACACTAAACTACAACCATCAGGCAGGACTAGCGTTGAAGACAGCAGGACACTTTTGGAACCTCAGTGGCACTGCAGTATACAAAAGCATAGCAATACAATACAATTTGGTGATCCAAACTGTGGAGGTCACAGTGGAGCCGAGTCCCCAATATTCGTCTTCCCGTACGAGAACCTTGCTAAGGGGGAGTGGGGACCAGAAGGCACACACCACTCCCCCCACCAATACTGGACTGAGTCTTTGGACTTTGGGGGCTCAGCTTTACTGTTGCTTCAAGCGACCCAACGGTGTTTAACTCATCCAAAACCTGAAATTAATCATGCTCTGAATCCGAAAAGTGTCGGTGCCAAAACAAAGTGCCAGTGAAGGTATCACAGGCCCCAGCCAACAGCTGATAAGATAAAAAAATCATCCTCCACCACCAGCTAATGGCCAGTGCAATTTAGGAGTTGGTATAAAAAAGTTGCATCATGAGGGGATCCAAGGTGAAAACAACGTGCTTATCAACCCGTGCAAAGTGGGGAAAAAGTGTGCCCCCAACACATTCCTCACAGTGCCAGGTGCCCCAGCATATCCATGCTAGAGAATGCTATAAGATCTCATGCTCTCTGACACTGTCCGCAGCTTCTAAGGTCAGACGACAAGCTCCCCACCCCCATTTACAGGTACTCACTTGATCTTAGCCAAAAGGCCAGGAAGTGCAGCTTACTCCAATAACAAGACAGGACTCATATTGAGGTAAAACAGGAACTAACTTTCTTGAGAGAAAAATCACCACCAGCCTCCAAGAGCCTTTCAATAAGCTGGTGGAGTTATGACCAGCATGCATCACACCATATGTAAAACACAATATGCAGATCATATGCAAATTAGTTATAACAGAAAACCACACCAACTTACACAGTCCTGCCATCAGAACCAACAATATTGGTCAGACAGGCAGGAGGAAAATGGGATCTAGAGAGCTCTATCCTGTATCCCTAATCAACGTTATGCTGATGAGTCCCATTAAGGATGTATGTTTGTGGCTGCTTCTTGCTTCTGGAGCCTGGAATGAGCTGATTGCTACCAGCAGGGCCCTCTAAGGGATTGCTGTGTTCAGCTCTTCAACCATGCCTTCTGACTGGGCTCTTGTGGTAAAGCTGGACCTAGAAATTCTTCAGCCAGGCTGCATTTTCCTGGGGTCCTGACCTTCTTGGTGTAAAATAAGAAGTGTAAAAAGAGATTGCAAAAAAAAAAATCCTGTATCCCTAATCAGGTACATGGTGACTTAAACATAAGTTCAAGCAAGGGAACCAGATATTTCACTGCAATTAGTGTCCACTGTCGCCTGCTGGAAGTATGTAATGTAATCCAGGGGTCCACTGGAGGCTTCTGTGGCAATATATATTAGAATTATTGATCTTTTAAGCAGATATATTTTTGTGGTTACTACCAGTCCAAATTTAGCTCGTCAAGGGTAATAATTTTCTGTATATTGGCCGTGCTTCTGATAAATGCGTCATACATGCTTCTTTGGGCTTCTTTGTTATATGCTAAATGTAAGTGATTTAGATATTTAGGCTTGGCATATATATATATATGCATTTAAAGATACACTATTATATCTGCATATTTTGTAATGGTATAAAAATCTGGCATAATTTAGGGAATTTATTAATGTGTCTGTTTAATTTCTCAAGATCTAGATACCCAGTGCTTAATTTATGAAGGAACATACTCCAATTATTTCATCAAGGGCAAGTTAGTAAATAATTATAACTGCATTCTATACAAATGTGTCACCGTTTTATATCAATACTGTTGTAGGCATAGCATAAAACACAGTGTTATGCCCTTTATACACACTAATTACTTGCTCAAAATTAGGCAAAATGTCTAAATGAAAGGGAATTATTTTCATGCTTCCTTTCAAGATGTTTTTGTTTCAGGCTTACGCTAAGGTTTAGAAAAAACATTGCTAAGGTACTATCATTCTCTTGACGCCTAGGATGTGACAGAATGAGAGGTTATACAGACCATTACATTCCAAAGTTCATTTCACATTCTTTAGGCATTTCCCACAACAACTCAGAAACAATATCGCCTCTCCTATCTTCTTCCCATCCCTTACCAGACAAGGAAACAGATGTTATTTGTTCCTTTATTTTTTCGAGCTAGGGTAGAACAATGTATTTAGCTTTATAGCATGTTACCTTTGTGCAATATTAAAAAAACCGAGACAGGTGTCGAGGGAAGATCATATGGTTTTATGTTTGGTTCTTCATATAAGAAGGATTTAGGCCTGCCATTATTCGAATGAGTTATCCCAATGGAGGTTTAACCTAAAGGAGTAATTAGCCCACATTTACCACATCGTTTTAAAACATTTGTTAAAATAGCTGAATAAAAGAAAAAAATAAATCATTATTAAATGTCAATTATTAGAATGATGATTTTTTTTAGCAATTTGGAATTAAAACGTAGGTGGTGCTCTTTCTAGATATCTGCATAACTTCTTCTTATTGTCCCTCCTCCTCTCTTTCTCTCTTCTTTCTTTTTTTCATCCTCCAGGCACACAACAGACTTCTCAGCTAAACATAACACTGTCCAGCATACCCATACACCACACACAACACTGTCTAGCAAACCCTCATTCCACACACATCACGATTAGAAGGTCATCCCTCCCTCCATGCATACAACTCAACACATCTGGCACATCTTGCCTCCCTCACTGCACACAACACTATCTGGCAGAACCTTTATGTGAATCATCAGTAACGCTGGTCTGTACATATGGTACATATCAGTGTACCATTGTCATGGGAATCCAATGGAGCTGCATTAAGGCTGATTTACAGACTGGTTACATCTGTATTTTATTTATAAACAGGACCAACCTGTTTTAATGTTATACTAGTAATAAAACATGGTGGAAATTGCCCTTTTAATGGAAAATACAAGTTCAGCATTTAACAACTTAGTCAATGACCCATTTATGAGACACATTTGTGTAATTCCACTTAGCTAAATATTTAATTTACTTTTCTGATCACATAGTCAAACTCTGTTTCCATCTCTTCTCATTCTGATTGCCCCGTGTGTTCACCAGACAGGGATCAGTAACAGAGGGGTCATCAGAGACCCTAGCATTGCCTCACGAGGAGCATTCTCTAAACTGTCTCTGTTATCTGGCTCTTCCATGCAGCAAAGACAGCTATGTGCTGATAAAAAGTAACAAGAGCATACTACACTTTCAGGATGTGAAAGTACACCGATGGGGTGATGAAACAGTTAATCACTTTATTTTTTTTTATTTACCAATTTATTGTGTTTATTAATTTCTGTCTTAATTCAAAACCAAGTCACCCCCCACGACCACCACCTAAAAAGGTACACATGCCTTAATTGCCCAGATGCAGTTAATATTCTAATCAGAAAAGGACAATCATTGTTCACAAATAGTTTCATTAAAATCTTAATAAACATTTTGTCATTCCAATGTCAGTCTCCAAAATGACTATTAAAATCACAACTGTTTTAATTTGCTTATTAACTAACATAAATGCCAGATTGTTGGAATCATGCTAATTAATCACTTTTTTTTCTGAGTCAATAATATAATAAATAAAGACAATACTTAAATAATCACTATTTACCATTATTATTTGGCTTTTATTAAGTATTATTATAGAGTTAAAGCTGTCAAAGATTATTATTCAACTTGACACATCCTGACAGCTAGAAATCCCATGTGGCAGCTTCTGATGCTGTTTGCTGATAACTTATTCTAGGAAAGCATACAATTTTGTGTTTTACTTTGTTACTTTGAAATGAATACTCATGTGAAAATAAGAAATATGGCATTTCAGATTAACAGGCTACACAACAAATCCATATGATTTGTCACTTTCCAAATAACAATGAAAGCACATATTTAAACATCTTACGATTATATTAACCATTGTGTACATCTCCTTAAAATCTATTTACTTTAAAATGTTTAATATTTTTTTAAATATTTTTGCTATATATTTATATATTTAACTCTTAGCTGGTTAAAGGAAAATTGATTGGTTCATGGCTTTTAGTATATATCAGTTAGTTCATCAAAACTTCTTCTAGCTTGCACTTTTCGTTTTCTAATCAGTGTAAATAATTAACGTTGCAGGTTAGTTTACCTTATGTGAGATTTTATTTAAAATCATAATTCTCCTCCCATCACCCTTACAAGGGCCAATCTGAAGTAGATGCTTACCAGAAAAGAATAAAACATTGTGCTTCCATGTAGTATTGACTCAGAGGGTGATGGGTTTTCCTACTTTTAAAGTTTTCATACGCTTGGAATTGGTAATATATGTACCATTTTTAAAGAAAACATGAGTGAGCAGGCATAGTTTTTGGTCATCTTGCATGAACCGCACGTTTGAGATCTCCTAAGAGTGGCTCGATGATATTAAGGTCAGGAGACCTATTTCTTGTTTAACAACTGGAGGGTCAACTTGGTCTTGTGCTTACGATCACTGTCGTGTTCAAAAGCTTTCGTCCGGAAGAATGCCAACTGTCTGCCAGTATTTTCTGATAACATGCTGCATGAATGTTTTCCCAATGTAAAAAAAAATTCAAAACTTTGGTCCATTTGCGCCATATACACTCACTGGACACTTTATTAGGTACACCTTGCTAGTGCCGGGTTGGACCTTTTTCCTTTAGAACTGCCTTAATTCTCCGTGGCATACTTTCTACAAGGTGCTGGAAACATTCCTCAGATTTTGGTCCATATAGACATGATGGCATCACACAGTTGCGTGAATCTCCCGTTCCCCCACATCCTAGAGGTGCTCTGTTGGATTGAGAGCAGTGAACTCATTGTCATGTTCAAGAAACCAGTTTGATATGATGCGAACTTTGTGACATGGTGCATTATCCAGCTGGAAGTAGCCATCAGAAGATAATGGGTAGATAATGGGTACATTATGGTCATAAAGGGATGGACATGGTCAGCAACAATTCTCAGGCTGTCGCTTTTAAACGATGCTCAATTGGTACTAAGGGGCCCAAAGTGTGCCAAGAAAATGTCCCCCAAACCATTACACCACCACCAGCCTGAACCGTTGATACAAGGCAGGATGGATCCATGCTTTCATGTTGTTTACAGATGACTCTGTCATCTGAATATCGCACCTGGAATCGAGACTCATCAGACCAGGCAACGTTCTTCCAGTCTTCCATTGTCCAATTTTGGTGAGCAAATTGTAGCCTCAGCTTCCTTTTCATAGCTGACAGGAGTGGCACCCGATGTGGTCTTCTGCTGCTGTAGCCCATCTGCTTCAAGGTTCAACGTGTTATGCGCTGAGATGGTATTCTGTATACCTTGGTTGTATCGAGTGGTTATTTGAGTTACTGTTGCCTTTCTGTCACCTCGAACCAGTCTACCAATTCTCCTTTGACCTCTGATATCAACAAGGTATTTTTGTCCACACAACTTCCGCTCACTGGATATTTTCTCTGAAATGACCTGGTAGGCCACTGGTAGATCGGGTGCAGCAGTGTGGTTGGTATGCCTAGTCCAGCCCTGGCTCCCACTCAACTGATTATAACATTAGATACTACAAAAACAAAACTATATTGTAAAAATGCATAAATTTGTATAATAAAATATAGTTATTGTGTAAAACTAAAAGAGTTTAGACATTCTTGATTCTAGTATATATGCAGTAATGGGTAAACTTCCCTCTTATAGTGTGAATCTAAACCAGTATTTTTCAACTCAATTCTCTTAGTGACACACATAAATATATTTCTTAAGGTTATTATGTTTCTAAACACTACATACCTGGAGGGTTTCTTGACACACACAGAAGGCAAAGAGATGACAGTTATAAAAGTACAGAGTGATACATTCCTTTATAATGTAATACTGCTTAGCTTCTTCCGGACCCCTGCGATTTCCAAAATGCATTCATGGGGTATTAAATAGGGGTAGAATTGCGGTTGGCACATTTTCAAAGACCAAAACCGTCATACGAATAGCAGGATGCTGACATTTCACCTCAATACATATTTATGAATATGTGACTTTAATAGCTAAAATACGGTTTTAGTTTTCAATAAAATAAAAATAATGTATAAAATGCAACTCACATAAACCAAGCAACTGTTGCACAAAGGCGTAATGACAGAGCTAGATTAAATATTTAAAAACGTGTCTGTAGGGGTTCCACAAAAAAGTTGTAATTTTAATCTGCTAACGCTGTCCATGGTGCTGAAAAGTGAGGCGAGAGCTTGAGCTGCCCAGTGGCAATGCTTGTACACCCTCTTCTGCTTCCAAAAGCAGATCTGACATTAGTGCAAGGAGGGACCTCTGCCCTTCCCCAGGCCTTAAGAGCCTTAGCTGTGCCAGTGACAGAACTTTCCATAAAAATAACTAGAAGGTTTAAAGTGACACCATTCTGCATGGGAAATGTATATTGGCGGAAACTTAGGCTCAAGATTGTATGCTTTAAAGGTTTCTCTAGTTCATTAAGGATGATATGTTAATAAACATCATTACAAATATTGTCCAGTTTAAGAAAAACTTGCCTTGTATCCACACACTTACTTGCCCTTAGACATCATTGCCTTAAAACATACACTGTCTCGCCTTTCTCATAATTCCCCCTTTCTCATTGTCTAGCCCCATTGTCTGCCCATCTCCATTTTCTGATTACCTCTTTTCTCTTTATCTCTTCTCATGATGTCTATGTCATGCCTATGTCTTCCATTTCTTCCTCTTTCTCTTTTTCTCTCTTTCCTATCTCTTCCCTTTCTCTTTATCTCTGCTCGTTATCTCTTTGTTCTCATTATCCATCCACCCTTTCTCTTTATTTCTCCTCCTCTTTTTCTTTACATCACCCTTTTCCCCCAATCTCTCCCATGTCTGTATCTCTCCTGAAGTCCTTTCATCCCGGCACTCAGCAGTGAGTTCCAGTGCACCGTCGATTAGAGGGAGAATATCGATCTGTCTAACAGGCACTGCTCCTCCAGCAGTGGACCGACCAGCCTGCCACGGCGGAGGTGCCGTCAAAGTATCTGCGCTCTAGGCCAGCGCCTGTGGGTGGGGGTGTCTTTTTATGTTGCTCCCTGTAATGTGTCATCCCAGGCCAGCATACAGCAATAAATATATATGATATTTATATATGATATTTAATTGTCAATGAGTCAGTTACCTATCAGTATATATGCTCAAGCCTTTATTGAGGTTCCATGGTTTTGCATAATTCTAGCAATTCTCCTATAGATTGATTAAAAAAGTTTGTATGATTTTTTATACGTTTTAGTACAGTATACCCTGTGTAATGTTTAAAAGAAAGCAAAGATATCAGTAGCCACCACTAGAAATACATAAGAAAACATATTTCAGTTCAGAAAACTTAACCCATCCTGTTGTGAGGATTAACTCTGTCCTTTAATGCACTTCTCAGAGGTTAAAAATATTTTGTTGAGTGCGGTGATGTTGTGGTAAACCATAAATAAATGTATTCCTAGCTGAGAAGCAATCTTTAAATCTTCTTTCAGAATAATCTACAGGATGACAGATTCTTTTGGAGTTTTGAATGTGTCATGTGTGGCACATTTATTACTTTGCTGAAGACTGTGCAATGCACGTTGATAAAGCTATTTTCTTTTTTGGTTGATGCACACTGATCTTTCTATTATTCATATTCAATAAACACATTGTTTTTTTCATTTTTATAATATATTTTTGGGGAAGTAATTAAAGTGCATGTTTTATCTGAATCAAATTTTTAAAAAAATCTAAATAAATATACTGTATTTTTATGCACACGGTAATTATAATTCCAAAGTGGTTATAATATAATTTTACGATTTTGGGGACTTACTAGTGAAATCATGTAATATTTAGCATTATTATGGATTAAGAGGCATGTATAGTTATGGTGAAAATGTTTCCCGAGTATTACGTTGCCCTATGTATCGATATAGAAGAAGCACATCCTTTTAAAAACTAAAAACATGAAATTATGATAGTTATTTAGAATGTCTAAACAGAGTACGCATATGTTGTTTTTAGGTTTAAGATAAACCAACTTAACATAAAGAAGAAATTTATTTTTTTATTATCTTCACTAAATGCAACTTTTTTTGGTCCTCTCTGATGTTTTTCAGGGGTACTATGGTATTCATATTGGTTTTACTAAATACTAGCGCAATGCTAAATATGGCCTATTATTTTCCGTCTATAAACTTGTGTCTCTGAGGAACTGTAAGGGAATTTGTTTAATGTAGCCAACTATTAAAACCTTCTAATCTGGTCCTCAAATATGGTTATATGTTCAGGATAGCCTCATTCCTATCTTATCCAAGCTTAAATTCCCCTACTATATTAGCGTCTACACCTTCTCTTGAAAGGATATTTCAACTTAACCTCAATCTTCTAAGTGAAGTAACATCTTTTCTTTGTACAGCACTGACCTTATGGTTCAAAACTATAACTTCTTGTCTTCGCACTTCTCAGCCACCGAAGTATACTTCTCTCCCATTCTATGTTAGATCCCTTAAGGTATTTGAAGGTTTCTGCCATGTACTCTCTCTCCCTCACCCTTCGTTCATCCTATATATTTTAAAGTCATTTAGTTTCATTCTGTCCTTTTTATCAAGTAAATACTTTACCATTATACTAGCCTACATCTGGACTGATTTTGTTTGAGGTTCATTCAACACTCTAGGTAAAGTTGATATGTACGACTAGCACTATCTTTCTGCAATCAGTGCCTCCCAAATACAACCTATTGTCAAACTTTCCTTTCACATTTCTTGATAACATAGCCTGTCTTCCATTGGCTATGTAGAATGGATAGAATGAAAATAGGTAATTTCTATTATGGTGCTTTTTACAATTTAATTCGTACATTTGTGCATTTTGTTTTCTTGTACATTTAGGAGATTTATGTTTGCCTTGTCTGATGCAATTTTGTTTTCAGTTCAGAGCTGTCATCAAATTTTCTTTATAAGTCTGCAAAAGTCATGGAAAACTATTTTAAAAAATGCTCTTCAACCACAACAATGAATCGAGTACGTAAATGAACCCGGATAGGAGAATATTTCTTATCCTAAAAGTGCAAAATGAAAAGAAAATTAGACTAGACATGAGTACCGGGGGGGGGGGGCATTTTAAACTTCGCCGCAGGCGGCATTTTGTGTTGGGCCGGCCCTGCTACCATCCTCTTGATAAAGTAAACTAACATTCCTTCTCCTTTAAAATAAACTTCCCTCATGTACTGTTAAATTTTTTTAGGCATTTACATGTTTTTATTGTATCCCCTCCCTCTATTCTGACCTCCAAGCTATATATACTGAGCTCCTTTAGTCTTTTGTCATCATTTGTATCCTTCAAACCAATCAGAATTTCAAATGGTAAACCTAAAACATGTCTGCCACTTTCCAATACTCTTCACTTTATAATTCTGTACACTAAAGAACAAATGAAAAAATGTATATGCATTAGGAACCCATCTCATCTGCATTCAGACTCTATACTATTGCCCTCCTTTAAACTATCCCTTTTGCGTTTGGTGGTTTGGGGAATTTACCTAGAAATCTCAGCTTTTCTGGGTAAAATATTTTTTTACTTCTGTGCTAAATACTTGTCAAATAATGACATTTTTGCAAGCCAAAAAGTAAAACCGAAAGCTTTCCTAAATTAATAGATGCTGTAATAGCACTCTAGTATGCTAAGCAAATAAACCATAGAAAATCTTTCATTTTATTCTTTCCAACTAGGTATAATCACATAATCACAAAAAAGGAACAACACCTTTAATTTAGTTTAGTTTCATTAATGCTAGACCCTATGACAGCTCATGGGCAGGTTTGATGAATTAATTTAATTATACTACAAGGTATGGCTGCTCCCCTTTTAAACATTCCCAAGTGGCCATTTTACAATTTTTCACTGGGCTACCCATAAAATAAATTCTGTTATTCAATAATTTCCTCCTAATTATAAAACGCTTGGGTAGGTTTTTGCATTCTACGCAGATAAGTATGCTAATAATATGTATGCTCGGATAGGTTTTTCAGATGAATTGTTATACCTATATCACAACCACTTGTAATGTTTTGGAAAAGCAAAAGACTGGTTCTCTGAGGGTAACTCATCAAAAAACATTTTAAATATGATAACCCATCTTTAATAAAGAATTTTGTTTCATCTACTGTGTTTAAAGGTCTCACGAGAAATTCTTTATTCCATGCTGATCAGATTTTAAGTAGTAATAATTTTTGTTTCACACTTCAAATTATTGCTCATTGTTTTAACATCTTCTTTTAAGTGTAAAAAAGTTTTAAAAAACCCTTTTTTTATCAAGTAATTATAGAGATTTGCAATTTCTTAAACTTGCCTATTCAAAAGATATATAAATGTGTGCAAGTTGGCGATCTTTTTTGCATATTTATGAGCATACATTCAATTATTGTAATTCATTTTTAAAACTTGACATTCTTTCATTCTCCTTTATGCACTAAAGTAACTAAATTACTTTTATGAAAAGATGAAATTCTATAACAGTATTTTTTAATATTCTGTGAAAAATGGTGCCAAAATCTTATTGGATGTAATGGTTTTCATAAGTGTCGTTTTTGAATTTTCACCTTAAAAGTAAGAAGTACTAAGAAGAGGAAGGGTAGGAAATGTATGCCTTTTCTTGCAAACTATAAACTTGCCAGGGAAATTATCTGGGCTGGCATGAAAGGGTGCATGGCCACTATAAGGGGCGTGGCTAGTCACACATAAAGATGGGGAGTTGCTGGAACCTGGGATTGGTTGGATTGGGTTGGACCACGTGCTGCTCCATCGCCTAGATGTTAAGCACCCTATTCCATAGAGCTTCCAGGTATGGTTAACCAAAAACATGGTGTTAGGCTTCAAACACAACAATATAGCATTTGTCTTGTTCTAGAACACCAATGAGCTGGTATCACGGAACATATGGTCAGTACTCTTTTTGTGTCTGCGTCTGCTGACCTTAAGACTAAGAGGACATCATATCCAGACATGCAGTGCCAGGTACAGAGCCATGGAGGCTGTGCCAAGTAAATAAGAGACTCCACTGTAACAGAGGAATTGCTGCTCCCCAGACCTGCTGCACAGGATAACATAAAACAAACATGGCTGACAGATACTTATTACAATTGAACATAAAGAATTAAGCAAATGAGAGATCATAGACAAATGTATTCCTCAAGTTTAGGCCTACACAGACCCAAATCTGCCATCATGCATAATGGTTAAATGATTGGTGGGTTAGTCCCTGACAGGATCTCTAACCTACCATTACCCAAGTTCATAGTGTAAAAGTCTAATATTTGGCCACATGTATGTTTATTTACCAGCCTCTGGCTCTAAAGTGCCAGGGACAATTTACCATCTGTGTAATCCAGCTCAACAGTGCGAAATTAACCACAAAAATAACTAATTGTCTTAAACCCAAACGGGGGGGGGGGGGTTTATAAAAAAAAATGATATTATACATAAGTTTTATCTGATATAACATGTAGCTTATTTTGCCATAAATAAAATAAATTTGCCAAATACACACAAAATCTGTGAAACCTACTATTCATAGGTAACATGTTTGCTGTTTGCCAGTGATATTTATTTTTTTCTTTCTACTTTTAATTATTTATTGTATTGATGTAAAAATGTTAGAAATAAGTAGAATAAAGAAGAGAAATCCTGGGGACTTTTATCAAAGCTTGGTAAAGCAGACAGCTCCCAGGTATTGAGTGCTCCTTGGAAGTTGTGTGCAGAGTTCCCTCTTTAAAAAAAAAATAAATATGATATAATATATATACTATAATATTGTAATTAATTTAATAATATATATCATATATATATTATTCATATAATATATACACATACATCATCTGTGTTCTTAAAAAAGCAGGCAAATCTTTCTTGCATTTTTCACAGGAGCCTTAGTGTGCCCAATTGTAAATGAGAATTTCAACGCGTAAATGTTTAGAAAGTCATATGTCTGAAGCTTGGCGAGGCATTAAATGGTTCTCTCTTCAGCAATGGCTTACTTTAAGTGCTAAAGAAATTCCTACATTTATTAAAATGCTTCCCCGTGTTACAAAAGAGATTTCGGTGAGCTCTGCATTGCTCAATGTACTTTTGAAATAAATTGAGTATTAACATTTGATATGTGTTTATTGTTTCTCTGCTCAGCTACTGGAATGTACTTTCCTGAACTATGTTTTCCATTTTAATACAACTTGCGTGTAATGAGTAATTAGTATTAGCGCATCCCGAATGCATTTCTGTTGTAATTGCTCTTATTACATATATTTTTTATCACTAATGATGCTGTAGATTAAAGGAATCTTAATTGAACCAGAGGCGATAGTTTTGTTATTCGCATACATCTTGAAATGGCATATTTCAACCTGAGTCAACGCATATGTTTTTTTTTTATGCATTCTGAAAGCCACTGTCATAATGAAAAAGAGTTTAGCCGTATAGAATGACAACCTAGATTGGCCATACTCATAAAATATTATATACAGTTGCATTAAAAGGCATGGATTTAAAATTGGCATACATTATCATCGTTGTTGTGAGTGGCAGATCTAGTATTATAGAGATAATAGATTGATGCAATATTGTAACTGCTGAAAGGATGAAGTGTATAATCATGTTTTATTACCTTTGCATTTCAAATAAAATAAAGAAGTAAAATCAAGCTTATGATCTACTTTCAGCTGGTAGAGACAAATATTAAGTAATGATTTTTAGATAACTGCTTGAATTTCACTAGCCAGCAGAGCTCTCCAGAGATTTTCAGCGTAATAAAAATGGAATATGTGTGACATAATATACTCGATGTATTTCATAAATCTGGCATTTGTGGCAATCTGAAAAAGATATTTCTCCTTCATTTTCACCATTTTTATATACCAGAAATTTGCATAAGTTTCATCTACAATAACATCATAACAGACAATAATATGCATATCGTCTTAACTATACTTAGGTAAAAATCATATGTTATTGTTTCAAAGTCTGAAAAGACCAGATGAAGAGTTACAGATTAGAAAACACGAACACAAATGCGGATAAGAACTGTGCACGAACGTTCTCTTGTTATTGCTAATTACTTCGTGCATTTTGCCTGGTTTTTGAACACCGACAATTGTTTTCACCTTTTTGTTATTTTCACAGTTTGAAAAACTATTTTGCAATATTTTCTTTTAACAGTTATTTTTTTGCAACATCAAATGTTTCTTACCGTAGCATAGTGGGGGGTTTTATGTCCTTTTGTTTGCTATTTTGACCTAATCTACTAATCTGTATTATCATACTGCATTGCGATAAACAAAATCAGGCCCAGACTAGCCATTTTGCACACCAAGCATCTGGAGGTGTTTGATCTTACAATGAAACTGAATAATTACACAGGTGCTTACAATGAGATACGTCAGATCTACGGATTAAAAATAATATTTAAAACAATGTGAAACAAAACCCATGTTATGTTACTATATACAGCAATGCATTTATGAAAATGGGGAGATAATTATATTCCCTCGAAACTTTCCCTTTAAGTTAGAGTCAAATAACATTAATCAATAGACATATTGTTCTTACTTCACAAATGCATAACATTACATTTATCCCTGTTAAACATATTAGTTATGCCTGTTCCATTATTAATCAATAATGCAGTTAACAATGTTTTTTTTCTTCAAATCTCTCTCTCTCTTATTAAGGAAGAAATAACAATCTTTAGGAAATATATTTTACCACATTTCTGTTTGATACCATTTAAAATAATTGGAGTGTGTATTTCGGTTTCATTGTATGATCTACTAGCAATTGGTAAAATTGTTATTGTATAATTCATTTGTAAAAAGAAGATGCATAATGTCAGAAATTTAAACATCAAAGTAATTAGATACTGTAACCTTTAGGAAGAGAAAAACAAAATCATTACACAAGTAGCAACAATTCATAGAACTCCACATTGAATTAATTATTGCTGCAACAATAGCAATTAGCGATTGCAACAAAGAAGAGAATTTGATTAAACAATTGTCAGGTAACGTCAAGTGAACATTGACTTTGATTACGTAATCAGTAACCCTTTCTGAAACTACCATCATTTTAACACTATGTATATTGAGTTTAAAAACAGAGAACCTGATCAATGTATTTTGCACCAAACGCAAATGTTGCTTTATATTTTGATAATATATATTTTTAATTTCTGGACTAAGCTCCCCAATTAAGGAATTGTTATATTTCAATAACACATTGCATTGCAGGGTCTGAGCTGGTTTTCTATCTAATTTGAATGGCATTACATGCATTTATTTCTTGATAAGCTAAAGGCAGTAGCTAGAGTTTTATTTTTCTCTTATATTTCACCGCTGACTAATTACTGTGTAGAATGGGTCTGGGATATCAGCTCATGATCTGACAATCACCCCTGTAGAATATTCGGTGACAATGTCATATATACCATAGTTATCCAACATAGTTGCTTGGGATATCTTGCGATGTGCTCTGAGGATGTTGTGACATATCAACCTTAAATGTCCAAAATGTGAGTGCCTGCACTTTAATAGTGGTAGCTTATGATGCACAAGTATGAATCCTTTCTTCCTCTTTAAAATTGTTGGTTTACAAGGGGAAGTGTAATGGGCGCCATCTTATCACATCTTATGGACTCCAATCGCATTACCAATTACCAAGGGAAGGCAATAAGCTAAAGTAGATGACATTCGTATCAAACTTTATAGCGATGTGCCTGGATAAAAAGGTCATGGAAAATCTTATTTCACAAACTGTCATAATCCACTGAGAAATTACAAAAATCAAATATTATGATGAGCTAATCCTGGTTTCCATTGTAAAATGTCAAAAAGCTGTCCATTTACCTGCTGCATACACAAATCAGTTTGTTTCTTCCTTTTAAGGTCCAGCTTGTATAACAAAGATGCACATTTGTGACGGTCAAACAGATAATGATGAAATCTTCTTTCAACATTATGAGACAGCAGCCCGTACATGTAGGGATTTGTCGTTATCACATTGCACTGCAAACCCGTACATGTACGGGCTTTGTTGTTAAGTGGTTAAGTTGAGTCCTGAAATGCCCTATGCTAGTTTTATCTAACATTGCTGAATCTGATAGTACTGTAAAGAAGTATTAATAATTTATTGTGTAATAATATTAATAATTTAATCTATTCTAAGTAACTTTTAAGTAGAATGGAGATATTCAACAATGTATATATGACGCTAGGAAGTAAATGATAACCAAAAAAATCATGCTAAAACACAACTTTTACTGGAATTTCCTTAATAAAGTACACAAAAAAATAACATAAAACAGTGTGAAAGCAACTAGTGTGAGTTTGACAGAGTGTGTTTATTACATATAAACAACATATAGCTATATGATGTAATATTAATATTAATATTTTGTTATACTAAAGTCGTGATCCTGTCCCATGGGGTCACTGGGATGTTGTTTGGAATTGGATTAATAACCAGGATTTCATTTCCAGAACTGAAAAACAAATACATATGTGTACAGTTCTGAATTGTAGTGAATTATAAAGATGTCTCACTTGATTGTTCAAAGGCAAATTTTTTGTAGTATGGTATATATCCAAAATAAAAACCTTTACGTTCTCTACTAATTTATAACAAGCAATAACCTTCCGGTGCGCCAATATAGAAGCCCCGGCGGAAGTGCTGGCAGCGGCGGTTGTCTAGGCGTGTCGCACAGACGTTCACCGGCACACCTTGCCGCAGCCAGTGACAAGGTGGCCCTGCTAGACACCTGGGACTCTGGGGGTGCATATCTAGGGAGCAGAGTGGCATATCTGGGGGACAGAGTGGTATTTCTAGGAGGGGCATAAAGTATATATCTGGGGCAGATTGGCATTTCTAGGGGGGCAGCATTGCGCATTTCTAGGGGGCATAAAGCATATTGGGGGCAGAGTGGCATATTTATAAGTTAGGTGCAATTTAAGGGGCGGACCTTAAATGGCTATTTTTTCCAATTTATATATATATAACTATCTGCCTAACAGATACCAAAATGTTACAATACATGTATTCCTGTGTTTTCTGTAAAATACTGTTTTAACATTCCACTCATGTGTATTTTTTCTTTAAGAATGAATTTTTCTTTAAAATAGCACCAAACTCTTAGGGTGCGGCCGATAATCGGGTGCTGCCTATATTCAAGCCAATATATATCACATTTTAAGTTCGATAGCACAAAAGGTAGAGTACTTATTCATAAAGGCAGTAATCTGATACTTACCAAAACTAATTTTAAAAAGTCAATGTTATTAGGTCATAACATTTGTTACCTTACTGCCTTTATGAATAAGTACTCTACTTTTATCCATCACAAAACAAATTATGGATTTTAGCATGCAATCAAACGTATAACGTATAATGGTGTAAGCATTTTGAAAAGTTGAGGCAACCATACAATTGTACAAAAAAATGTATTTCAGATTTTTTTTAACTTATTATATGAATTAATGGAAATGTTTTCCTAAGCTAAACTACATTAAGTAAAATAGATGTCTAGAATCCCCTAAATATCCAAAATCTTTGTTACAAAGAATATTTTTAAACTTTCCACCTCTTTTAAATAGACACGATTTAATTGAAATTGCTAGTGAATTTCACTGCTATCACTATGTAATTGGTTTCTGTCTAATTTTCTCAATAACATATTCATCACCTGGGATCATTAGACTTCAAAGACTTTAGTGCTTTTTCAGTTCTCAATTTGTAGTAGCTCCTTATTTATTTCATTTTTATTTATTTATAAATAGGCGGTTTCATTCTGTTCTTTATCTTTTAAATAAAAATTAAATTCTTAGAAGATCCTTAAGTTAAGTATCTATTAACAGGGGGTGCACCACTATTAAAAAGGTGCACCACTGTTGGGTGATACTTTTAAAGCAATTAAATACATTTAGTTGCATCCATATTTCCATAAGCTGACACTCTGATATTATAGATAATATATATTATAGATAATATATATTATATTCCTTTTTTCCATAACAGAAGACTTCCTTTACAATGGCAGACTCAAAAGACAATCATTACATACAAATAGAGAGACCATCACACACACATCATAACCACAAACAGACGGAAACAAAGAGAGGCGCACAAAAAAGAAAGACATCATTCAGATGGCATTAGGTAGAGGCGGTTGAGGTATCATGGAGTGGTATGAGCCAAACCAGGGTCAGACTAGAGCCTGCCATGCAAGGACCCAAAGATGAATGAGAAAGAGGAGTTTTGACGTAAACTAATTATATGTTCCTAAGTTTCAAGGAACTAGATACTGGGCTCAAGTTAAACATGAACTTCCTCAGGGTTACGCAGAGCCAGCCCTACAATATAAACAATCTGGAGTGCCA
>VKOC01021547.1:0-36518 GCA_009364415.1 Spea multiplicata
ACTGTATACAGTGCTGGGGGTTATATTACTGTATACAGCGCTGGGGGTTATTAATGAATACGAGATGCCCCTGGTTTTCAAGCAGCCATATGAATCCTTTAGAAGGTATGAAATATGTGGTGTCCGGGGCTGATCGGTTGCCGTTGGGAGTGACTGCTGGACGCGGCTCCCCCGCTCGGTTACTATTTAATTACTACGGAATGCAGGAGCAGCCCCAGGACTTTGTTTGCAGCTCCGAGCCAAGGCATCAAGACAGGGCTGCCAGTTCGGGGGCTGAACGGCTGCCAGAGCTTCGGGAGATTCAAGAAACATCTAAAAACCCACCTCTTCAGAGAAGCCGCACCATCTTAGCTGATAGAACGTCTTTGTCACTGATACCCCCCACACTACCTCACGCCCGTCACTGATACCACCCACAACTACCTCACGCCCGTACACTGATAACCCCCACACCCTCACGCGTCACTGATACCCCCCACACTACCTCTCACCCGTACTGATACCCCCACAATATCTCACTGCCGACTAGGGGATAACCCCCACAACTACTCACGCCCGTCACTGATACCCACACTACCTCACGCAGTCAGCTGATACCCCCAACACTAACCTCTCACCCGTCACTGACTTACCCCCACCTACTCTCACCCGTCACTGATAAACCGCACACTACTCTCACACCGTCACTGATACCCCACACTACCTCACGCCCGTCCAGTGATACCCCCCACACTACCTCACAGCCCGTCACTGATACCCCCCACATACCTCTCACCCGTCACTGATACGCCCCACACTACCTCCTCACCCATCACTTTCTTGGAAATCACCTTATCACCTTATTTTCACTCAGTTTATTAATCCCTACAACGCGCCCCCCCCCCCACGCGGTTAGCGCTTCTGTGACTCTCGCATCAACGTAATCCCCTGAGACGTATTCCGGATATCTGCCCGATGTAACCCTTTAACCTGGATTCTTAACTACATTTTTATGACGGGGAAGCAAATGCTTGTATTTGTTTGCGATGCTCTAATCCACCCCGGGGGTAAAAACAGTAGTTCAAATATGTGTAAAATACTATTTTGTAAGATTTGTCTTGATTTGGACGAATCTTCTCGGATTGTGGTACTCATTGACTGTCTTCGTCCCCCCAAAACGTGTTGATACAAACAGACTCGCAGACAACAGACCCACAGCAGGAGCTCCTCTACGGATCGGGGTTCCCTGCCTCCCAAAGTGTTATAAGGGGCACTTTCGCTTTAGGGGGGGCGTTTTAGGCACGGCTGGGGCTTTATGAAGACTTTTCTGTAAGTTTGTGAAGTGCTATTCTGACAGACCTCTATCATCACACCTCATTCCCTCACACCTATCACACCTCACACCTATCACACATGACACCTCACTCCCATCACACCTATCACACGTGACACCTCATTCCCTCACACCTATCACACACGACACCTCACTCCCATCACACCTATCACACGTGACACCTCACTCCCTTCACACCTATCACACGTGACACCTCACTCCCTCACACCTATCACACATCATACCTCACTCCCCCATGCCTATCGCATCTAACACTTCACTCCCTCGCATTTATCACATATAATACCTCACTCCCATCACACCTACCAATCACACATCACAACGCACTCCAATAATACCTCACGCCTATAACACTTTCCTCCTCTCACCTGACATCTCCACCTTCCCCGGAGCCGTTCTTTGCAGTCCTGATACCACTGCAGGGTCACATGAAGTTGCGTTGCGTGACCCCATTATGCTCTCGCCTCTGTGAGCGGGGCGGTCTTATTTAGACTGGTCCTGTTTGATGAAGCTTGGATACCAACAAGTAAAATTGCGTTTTTAAGAATACAGAAGATCCATAATATGCAAAAGTGACAAAAACAGGGTTTTTTCCCCAATGGAACCTCTCTTAACTGGTTCTTGAGGGATGCATCTCATGGGCTTATGTAGCAAATGGATATCAGGACAGGTAAAGTCTATACGGGGAGAGCTGAGATGTCTTACCTCCTAGACAGTTTTCTGTGATATACATTTATTCAATCATTAAGCACGTGGAGCATTAACATTTCCAGACAACTTCACTAAAAAGACAAAACATTCTGCAAAAAGGGTACTTCCTAGTGGGTTAAATCATTTAGATTTGGTTTTATATAAATAAAAGCAGACATTGTTGCAGTTGGACGCCCCTCTGGTACACAAAGGGTTACGATAATCCATTCTGAACGCTGCTGAAAATAAAGAACCCAAACATATGGAGGCATTTTTGTTGCCCTCCAGCGACTGCTAATATTAATTTTGTGGTAAAAGCTACTGAATGAACGGGGAGCGCTGCCGTCTTGTAGAATTTTGAGAGTATTTAGTGAATTAGGATCTGTAACGATTTGTGTCGCATTATTTCAGTTTCTTAGCGAAGTCGAGGCAGAAGAATTCTTAGCGCTTACATTACATATAAAATAGATTTAAATGGGGGGGGGGTGAGAGACCAGCACCAAATCTGTCCGCTGCGCTCCGCGACCCCCTGGGGAACTTGATGGCCTCTGTTGACCTCTGAGGAACCTAGAAGAGGAGGGGGCAACAATCATTCCGTTCAGCCAAATCCTATTGTAAAGTCTTAGCAGGGGACTCTCACCCTCACAATCCGTATCATACAATCAAGTTCCAGAAGTTCACTCCCTTCTCCCCACATTTTCAAAGACTGCCTGAACCAATCAGCAACAATCAGCAACATAACAACAGGGGAGAGGTAACGTACTGGGGAGGAATAATCATGCAGATCCTGAGAACAGGAAGTTAACATGGCTGCTCTCCATGTATAAACATAAGGTGAGTTTATATATATATATATATAGAGAGAGAGAGAGAGAGAGAGCTTATTTTAACACGTTAGCGTTATTAATGTTATATATTCATTGATATAGCACCATCATATTCTAAATTATCATCATATTATAAACAAAAAATGAAAATCTCAGCAATTCCAATTTTCAATGTATTAAGAAAAAGACAAATTGCATCACCCGCTGATAAACTTCCGGGACGGAGACGAGTCAGAAGTGCTTTCAAACTATTATCAGCAGAGTGTTAGGGAGATAATGTGATATAATATGATATGTGTGTGTGTGCATGAATGTAACTCTAAGCCTGCATGGTGTAGTTTGAATCCATTATTGTTGTTTTAAATGATTTGGAACAAAAGGATGGAAACAGTAACAAAGGAGGTAGCCGTTATAAGAGGAAAGACACATAGATTTGTAACATTTTAACTCCTTCAATGCTTCAACTCCTTCTAAACGCTTCATTCATTAGAACATTAGAAGTTATTTTGTTCCTGTCTTACAATTCATCCCATTTTCTGATGAAAATAAGATACGTTGTGACTCCCCATAGAATTCCGGGGCAGCTCGTAGATGTTTGTTATTCTGCTCAGCTACACACACTTCCTAAGCACTCATCCATGGGAGGACGTTCCAAGCATCTACTACTCATTCTGTCAAAGCGTTCTTTCACCTTTACCGCTGCATCTTTCCCCTACCAACTTCAAATGAGGCTCGCGTGTTCTCGAACCCCTGCCTTGGTTAGAAACATTTCTCCCTTAAACCTTATTAAATTCCTTATCGACCCCAACACTCTACTGAACAGGGGGCAGAGTCACACAACCTGCGATACTTTGTATAAAAGGTGACACATTCATGACCCATACCAAAATAATTGACCAGATTTGGGAAAATGTGGGGATTTATAGACATTTTGGTTAAGCCTATTCGTTATACTTGAGGTTTGTAAAATAATCGTAAATTGGATAATAATGAATGATCGTCAGCCAAACAATTCATTCCAATTTAGAATCTCTGATGAAGGTTACGTGGCTGGCTGTCATGTGGCCAGTATAGGAATCTCTAACATTCTTCGAAACATATTCATTCATCTTTATTTTGCGTTCTGGAGGCCCCTTTGGCACTAAAGAGGTCGGTGGGAATTAAGGTGGAGGTTTAGTTAATAGAGAGATGGCAGACGGGACCGTGCAGGGACATCAATTAGATGTACTATCTGGTAGTAGAGGACTATACCTCCCTTCACACTTGGTATGAGAATGTTGGGTCTTCCGCTGATCCTGTAAGAAAAGTTGGATAGATTGGGGAGGACTTACCTTCTCAAAATCATCAAACTCCTCGCTGTTGGACAAAGTGACGTTAAAAGGCTCAGTGAACTGCTGAGACTCCTTTGCCTTCTTGCGTTCTTTCTTAGATGCCAGGACTCGAAAGACCGTAAGTTGTTGGCACAGAACTGTGGCCGCCAGGAGCCATATGCAACACCTCATTGTGTCCTGGGGAAAATATATCCTTTAGATCCTGTAGAAAGCTCCAAGTACTCCTAGAAGATGCTGAACGCGGAGGAAACAAGTGGAAGTTGATCCTTGAGTGTAGATAAGAGATTGTCAAGACAAGAGAGGTCAAGAATAAAGCGTAAATCTACTTAATTCCACCGGGTCTTGTTACACACAACCAGACACCTCGAAAGCAAATTGTCTGCCATTGACTTTGTGAAAGGTCCAAGGAAATGAATTAAAACTCACTGGACTATGTAACCTGTAGGGTCTGAGGCATCAGGGGAGCTTCTCAGCTCACATCTTCCAGCACTCATATTTTCCAGCACTCATATCCATCAGGTCAGCACCTCTCTCCGTGAAGATCGTTAAAACTCGGTTCACGTTGAGGCGACGCACACATTCTAACAATAATTCTGTCCGGTACACAACATCTTTCTTTTTGGTAACAAACTGATTGTATCCAGAGTTGTCCTCCAGTTCCTTGCAGTCTTCACTTACTTTTACAATCTCAGACTCCACTTGATGGTCGCTCCATATTTCAGATCAATATTAATTCAGAAGCCGAAAAACAATGAAATCCCCTCTTTTATGAATAAAATCTCTGAGCATGTGATTTGTTCTCTTCTTAGGGGTTCTATGGCACCTGCAACAATTCAGTTCTTCAACGAGGTCACAGCAAATACAGAAATCACTTTTTAAAAGTATAGAATGTTTCGATGATCCCGAAGATTCCAAAAAAGAACGCAAAGCAAAGTCTTATAATCCGCTCGGATGTAATGTTTTAAATGAAATGACTGCACGCGCTGTAATTTAATTCATGTCTGGTAATATTTCTTTCTTTTTGTGCCGGTTTATTGTTCCTTTCCCTGAAGTCTCTCCTGCTGTTGCTTTCCACGCTGCTTCTTTTCTCCAAATATATACTTTGCTGTAACAGCCCTTAGTAAGTCGTCTCGGGAAAGGAGGGGCCTCTTTTTGCTCATCTGTCAAACCTCTTTTTTTTTTTTTTTTAACAGACCCATTAAGGAAGAATTGATAAGCAGATGAACCCTCCCCGTAGAGATGTTAATCACTTTTAATGACCCGTAAGCCCCTTTATATTGTCTTTCTTCCAAAACCTAAGGGAAGTAACGTGATATGAAAAAGACAAGTAAAAAAAAATAACTCTTCTGTAATCCCAGAATTAAAACTTTTTGAAACTATATATACACCATGGTTCAAAAGTTTGGGGTCACATGGAATGGATCAGAAATCCAGCGCAGACGGGGTTAATGTTGTGAATGACTATTGTAGCTGAAACGGCTGATTTTTCATTGAATCTCTTCATAGGCGTACAGAGGCCCTTTATCACTCCTATCACTCCTTTATCCCCTCCATCATCCTTTCTCACCTGTTATTCACTCCCATGCACGCCTCGTGTTCCAAATGGCCTTATATCCCAATCACTCCTGTTTCCAATGGCCCTTTATCACTCCCATCACTCCTGTGTTCCAATGGCCCTTTATCACTCCCATCACTCCTGGGTTCCAATGGCCCTTTATCACTCCCATCACTCCTGGGCACATTGTGTTCGCTGATGCAAGTTTAAGTTGAAAAGGCTAATTGATCGCTAGAAAACCCTTTTGCAATTATGTTACATCCAGAAACTTAATTGTTTTCCATGAAAACAGCTCAGTGACCCCAAAATTCTGATCAGTAGTGAAAATAAGTAAACTTGCAATTAATCTCCAAGCCTCAATTCTAATAAATTGTAGTTATTTGTTTTGATTGAAGTTATCAGTTACAACGTATTTGTTACTTACTTGGAATTCTCTGGTCTAAACAAAAAATGTAAGCAAGAATTATTCTATTGTGAACAAATTATTTAATTGTGAATATTGTGATGTTAATTTTCTTACTTTCTTTTCTTATCAATGCTGATAAATGGGGCGACTTATTATTATTATTATTATTAGGACTGATAGTGTCAACATATTATTATTATTATTTATTGTTTTATATAGCGCCATCATATTCCGGTAGCGGCTGGTAACATGGGTAACAGGAACACATCAAGCAGTATTTAACATAATAATTTGACTTACAGAACAAGAGGTAAGGAGGGCCCGGCTCACAGGAGCTTACAATCTATTACAATAATAATAATAATAATAAATGATTCAATTTCATTTTTTCCCCTTAAATATTTTTTTAATATTAAATCATTTTCTCCCGTTATTCTCATCCCAGATGCCGCAATATAATATTTGTTAATAACTTCCATGTTCTTTCATCACAATCTCTCCGGTGTCGTCATCGTGAGATTCCTTTCCACTACATCACTCCAGTCATCCTCCATATCATCATACTCTCCTCTCCCTATGACATCATAATATTAACACTCTTCCTGCCCGTCCATAGCTGTTCTTCTTGATCTTTGCGGTGTTTGTCACCACTTCTTACAATATAGGGTTTTTTTTTTTCTCAAAGGCTGGACTCAAGATAATCATTTATGGGCGCAAAAATCACCATGGGGTATCTCTTCACCTCTTCAATGGAAAAGAGGAAAGCCTTCTGGGGTCTCCTCACCCCCCTCGGAACCCAGAACCCCAGAGTTACTAAACTTACAAAGTTTTAGCTCGTGATGGGTAAGCGGTGAACGTACTATTTTTTTAAAAACATTATTCTTTTCTTTTTCTGCTTTATTCTGCTCCTGCAGTTTGCGTCTCGCCAACTTCCCTCACCAGCGGAATGCCACGTTGGCCGATTGCGATGACTCCGGAACCCAATGAACTTGGAACGCCTCGCCCCGGCCCATCAGGTGGCCTGCCTGCTACTGTTATCTTAGCATATCATAAATCTCACATTTCCTGATTATCATTATTAATTCCAGGTTAAAAACTGTGCAATTTGTCCTTTTTTGGATTTATTTTATAAGAATGTTAAATATAAATATAATCTGTGTGTCCAGGAATACGCTATTTCTTTTAAAGGAACGTAATTAGAGGAACACCAAGCGGTATGAACCTCATCTCCGCAAACCCAGCAGCGCCTCCACGCTCCAAGGATCCCGTTAAACCCTCTCTAGAAATTTCGGCCCCGAAGAAAAACCTCTTTCTCCGAGAAAAAAAACAAGTCTTGTCAAAGATGGAACTTACGACAGTCCAGGAACTGTCTCCTCGTAAATCTCGGCTGGAGACAACGCTTGATGGAAAGATATCGGGTTTAGGAGTCCTCGACTCACATCCCTGGACAGACTCAAAGAGTTAAGGAGCCCGAGTTGGGATCCCCTCCATCTCTCCCCACCTCCCTCTCTTCCTCACATTCCATGAAAAGTATGTGCCTTTATTTGTTAATAATATTTAACCTTCTTTGGCGCCTGCTGCCACTTCAGCCCCCCTTCTAGGTTAGTTGTAGACAAGCCCCGAATTTGTTAAAAGTACGGTTGATGACACATAAATAGGACAATCTGTCAGACGGCAGCTAACCAGTCCTGACAGATCCACAGTCCGTGGCAACGACTGACATTCTTATAGCCCGGGATTTCTGTCTCCTCTTGCCTTCCTTCGCAGCGCCTGTGAATGTGCGTGCGCGGCTGGACACGTTACCTACGCACACTCATATACATAGACGGAACGCCGAATCGTGATCGTTATTCTTCATATCTAACTTAAGGACGGGAAGGACGGTTACGCCGACCTCTGGGATCCCACGTTGAAGAAGTGATTCCGATATCAGACGGAACGCTTTAACGGAAATAGAAGGAAGCTCACGGGTTCTTCTAGTTCAATTTCTCTATTTTAAAGCAGATGGAAGTGGCTATTAATTTCTTAACATATGATCATTTTTTGGGTCAAGTTTCATGACTTTTAGCCCCTTCCTTATCTAGTGTTGTTATGTTTAAAGAGCGCGTAATTGTGTTAAAGGCTTCCGCTTTGTTATTACGAATGGTGAATTTTTAATAGTCAGTTTAGAAGACAAAAATCTTTTTCTTTGATACCGCAGTCATTTGGTCTCATATTACTCATTGAGTTATATAGCACCCCCATATTCAGCAGCGCTGTACAATGGACATACAGGACATAACAAGTGCATCACAGAACAATTTAGACTTACAGAACCATAGTTTAGGATCATTCTATCGTAAGACCTTGATACCTCGAATACGCTGACAGTTATTATTGTTACTATCTGTTCCTGCCGGCACGCACTTAGCCTTTTCTGCTTACGAATATTGGACGTCCCGTGATAACGCGTCACCCGCGCTGGCCTCTAGCATGGATTAATCGTACTTTGTGCAGCGCCACGGATATAAACTATTTACAGTTACTAAGCTCTGCAAAGAACACAATTGCTAACAATACAACTTTAATCAAATTAATTGGGATTTTTTTTTTTCTTTTTTCTCCTAAAGACCTCTTTTGCTCTGATTTCTTTCTCTGGTGTTATAGCGCCACCCAGTGGACAGAAAGCAGAGTAACAGAAAACAGAATATAATTATTTTTTTAGAATAAAGTATAGGCGCGGCATGAATGTGCGGCTTGGTCATATTATACAACATAGCGGTAAACGGAAGATAACGTACGTGAAAAAGAAATGTATTTACCTTTCTAGGCATGAAAATTAAATAAAATCAACCCTTACCTTAAACTTAGTGTGCTTCCACCAAAAACACTTCAAAGACAGGAATTCCCTGTATAGTGCTGAGCCTCTGCTTCTTTATTTTGGATTTATTGAGGGACTTGGTGGTACCCTGTTTTGTGCACCATTTCACTGCTGAGTGCTGCATTCCAACCTTTCTCTTTGTGTAGGAATTCCATGTAGTCTCTGGGATATAAACAGCTTAATGATTGTTTCTATTAAGCACGGCAACAAAGATATTGTAAAATCTCCCATTATATATTTTAACCTTATTTAGGAGCCCTTTGAAAGGAGTATTTTATACACAAAATACTCGTCATACAAACGAAAAGCATCAGCCATGTAACGGAAAGACCAACCGCGGCACATTCGGCCCCCAAGCACCTAAAGACAAGCGTCAGGACCTTTGTTGCAGGGATCTCATCTGATAACAAATCTTCTGCGTTTCTAGGTCATCTCAACATGATTTGTCGCACGTTCCAAGTCATCATAATAGTTTAATATCCATTTTTATTAGGATATAAATTAAGTGATATATATATATATATAGTGATGCCACCTTCACTATCATACCTAAAACTTACATCTGTTCTTAAAAAGAAACACACAAAACACATGTACATTATTAAATAGGATTTATAATCACTGAACGGGCTGCCATAAAACAGGGCTCTGCTTTGTGACCGGTAAAGAGAGGTAACACGAGCAGAGGTTTCATGTTCACGGAGCAGCTGCCTCCTCCTCGATCGCCGTCTCAAAGCAGGCGGTGGAACCCAGATCTTCTCCAACTTCCCCTTCTGTCTTCTTGGAAACCCAGAATCTGCCGCCGCCAGCTTTCCTCGAAGCGCTTAATAGACGGAGGGAAAGCTGCGCTGTGGTTTTTGTATAAGATCGAGGGTTTTGCTTCTTTTTTTTTTATACTAAAGTAGATGGTAGACATCTGGTAGCCGCTGAGAACAACAAAAGAGAACGCAGTAAACCCAGAACGGGTCTCTGTTATATTGTTTGCCGTCACGAAACAACCCGCGACCGATCGTCTCCTAAAAAACGATAACAAACCCATGAGCCAACTGACAGTTCACCTGCACGAGAGTAGCACAAATAGTAACAACCAGTACACGGCGCTGAATGAGTCCAGTGTCTCCTAGCCGTTCCATTATTATTCCCGATTAGCGCTGTTTTGGTCTCTGATTCTCGGGGTGGGGGGGTCCAGATGACGTTTCATTCTTGAGCTATGCTTCTCAGTACATACTTCACTGTGTAGGCAAAGGCTGCAAACCCTACTATAACGAAGACGTTGGCCAACGCGCCCCCCAAAAGTCCGTGGTTACGGTTCGGCTGCTGCAGGCCGGGGTGATTGGCGGCTGCTAACGGCACGTGGCCGTTTAGCAGGGCGCCGCCGTTTTGGCCGAGGTGAGTGTCTGTGTCCGGCACCACATCGGGGAGAGGGAGAGTCGGGGGCCGGGAGCTGAGCTCTTCCTGCGCTCGTTGTTTCTGTTTGATTTCCTGGAAATGGGAAAATATTGTAGAGGAAGATTAAATATATTTTTACATAATATTTTAAACAGATTAAAAGTGGTTTCTTTTTGTTAAAATAATTTAAAAAAAAACAAAAAAAAACAAATGGGAATAAGTTATTTTCCGGTTACGACGGCTGCTCCCATTGCATTATTAGGTTTATTTACCAGGCTAACTTTAAGGCTAACAAAAAAAAAAAAGTTTGCAGATGGGAAAGTATTCTTACCTCTACTACCTCCGGAAACAGCTCGCAGAAAACCTTATCCTTCAGGTTAAACGCTAAACTTTGTGCTGCTAGCTGACGTTTCTGTGATGGGTAAAAATAATAATAATGATGATTAAAAAAAAGACAAAAGGCGAACATTTTAAAAATGACTTTTTAAAAAAAAAAAAGTAGTCTATATGATCCAAGTTTCCTTTTTCCCCCAAATAAATTATCACCATAAAAACAGACGTTCTTTACAAATCACTCACTACAACGCTAGATTCCTGGGTTCTCTCAACGTTCTAATTTCCTTTACAGTGCGTTCTTCACACACATGCACAATGGACACACGTGTGTAACGTGTAACGTGTAATGTATAAAGTATATAGCTTGCATTGACACTTACTGTAAAGTCTGAGGTTTCTATACTGCCCAGTGTTGGTCCTTTTTCCACCATAAAACTAAGAAGACCTGTTAATATCGTAGAGACAGACCACGCTGGGTTCCACGTGTCTGGATGGAAGTCTGTGATTGAGAGGCAGAGGCTGTATTCGAGGGGAAAACAAAATTAGATTTCCTGTGGGTTTTTTTTTTTTTTTTTTTAAATAAAATTACTTTCACATTCGTAAATGTAATTCTAACAGTAAAGCTTGTACTTTTGGTACAGTGGATTCAAAGTTTAGTAACCAGGAACTTGCCGGCTCTAGCTAATGATTTGGGGTCTCATCTAGTAATGAAAAAGGTAGTTAGTGAACAGACTAATGAAACATAAACCCGTCTGGCCCCAAAATACAGTCCAGCGGCACCAACGGCCACCTAAACACTAGCGGCATCCCAGCGCTTCCCTACTACGGCTTTTAGTAACTAGAAAGAATTGTAAACAGACAGGTAATGTAATGTAGAACCCGCCAAATGAATATCGGAAAGGCACAGTTAGCAGCACAAAAAACCCCTTCGCTGGACTCCATACCGTGTGTTACACTTGAACCGTCCGTTAGGGGTGATCATATAAATACTGGGTGGCTTGAAGGGGAATTCTCTGGGAAATACGAGTTTTCCGTGATAATAACCACCTAGAAAGCAAAAACAAATCAAAACGTTTACACGTCATAAAACACACACATTATATATATCTATATATATATCTCTCTATATATATATATACATACATATACACAAACATCTATATACACACACAGTATAATTCGCATGGCAGCTCTCACATACACACGGCAGATAAGAAATAAATGTTATTTAGATTGTAATCTTTTCTTTGCCGTCACCGCTAACACCCCCTGCACCCTCTCTTATATACCCATGGCATCCTGATTTATTCAATATCATGTGTATGGCACTGAGTACACCTGCTGGCGCTACATAAATATATAGGTGTAAAAATATTTTTGGACCTTTGGACTGGACTACAACTCCGGTGATCCGCTGTATGCGCTAGAGGAGTTGTAGTCCGAGGGGCTGATGCGTTGATAGCCCTTCACACGCGTTCAAACAGTAAGTCCTGTGCACTTTAAAGAAGGAGATCAGCAGCTTACCTTCATAAGGGGTCATCTCGGGCCCTCGGACCACATAATGCCTAAAATAAATTAAACACAAAATAATAAATAGTTTTCTGATGTCAGCAACAAAATTACTCAATTTACTGCCCATTCACAAGGAATATAGAGCCAATATTATGTTTTATTTATTTCTTTAAACATATTATATTCACTGGGGGTCTGGAACGTTGTGTTCAGGGGTGGCGTAGTTTTGCTCTATAAGAAGGAATCGATTGCTTCAGGAAACCGGCCTCTATTTCCTCAAAAAGTCATTGAGCAATAAAGAAACTGAGGAGCCAGACATTTAACGCAAACTAAATGAATTTGCTACATAGTGACCGAGCCGCTCCTTATATTATTTACAGATAAACTACGACCGACTTCTATTCGTTTTCATTAAATTATTTTTCTTTTCTTATTATTATCTTTTTTTTCTTCTTCTACAATCATTGCACTTTAAGAGCCGAAGAAACAAACAGCTCCGTAACACAAAAAAGTAAAATCCCCTTTTGCTGAAGGACAAGGAAGGACGTTACCTCAGAACGCAAAAAAATAAATAAAATCCCAGGACGGCGAATAGCAGATCTGTACGGAGCGCAAGCGCATGCATGAAATATTTAAGGGAAATACATTCAAACGAGCCGGCTACCAACTCAACGCGGCTGCCTTCCCGACGTGCGATTTAAAGACAGAAAATAAGAAAAAAAACCCCTCAATGTTTGCATTTTTAAGACAAGATTTACATTCTGCCAAAGGCCGTGTGTCTTGTTTTATTAATATTTAAATGGGAGGCTGGAAGCCCCGCGGTAAAGAAAACGCTGATCATCATGAACGTTATGTTAAGATATTGGGCAAAATCTGGATTTTATGAACCTAGTCAAATGAACAAAGATTTGAACGGCAAACAGAGGCCTAAAGGCAAAATGTGACGATCACACGGCCAGAGGGGACTTTGTGACTCTGGACCCCCCCTTTGGTTTTTTGCCGTCATAAAAGAATCGAATAGAAGGCGGTTCAATGCCAAAAGTATATTTTACACAACAAAGCGAGAAATCAGTGTACAATCATCAAATATCACTTAAAATCCCCTATCAGAGGCATAAATATCGGGATTTCGTCACGCTACATGGCCATGTATTGCTTCACCCCCCACGACGTCAAAGTACCCCAATTCCGCCAAGCCCTACGTTTTTATTGCTTACCAAGGAGCTGGATCAGTGGGACTGCACCGCATTTTAACCCATTAACCCCTTCATGCATTATTTTTAATGGGGACAACCCATTACAGGGCATGCCTAGGAGTCCGATAACCACTCGCGGCTGACGTCATGGACCGTACATTATATATTCAAAACCCTCCACCGACTGAGCTGAATACTCATCCAAGAAGCCCCATGTTTGGGAAACACGCCCCGCTCCATTATGTCTTATAATACGCTTTCTAAAATTCTTCCTGCATATTGTCAACATTCACGTTATTAATTATAAATTAATCCAATTTACAATGACATCCCTATAAGTCACGCATTCCAGTCCTCGCAGAACATGCGCCGACCGTGCGCTCTCTCTCTCGAGTTCTGCTCGGCTGGTCTGAATGAGGTATAGTGACTGAACAAGAAAAACAAGACAGTTGTTCCCAAACGGTGGGGCAAAGAGAAGACGCTGGCAGTTACTAGAGAAATAAATAAAAACTGGAAGAGACCGACAGCGGCCAGAGCTGGGACGCTATGAATAGAGCAATGGGACGGCTTCTCTCCGATGGGTAAACACGACTTCCGCACACGGCCTTCTGCTTTGTTTGCTCCACGTGTGAGCTCCGTGCACGTGATGATCCGCTGCCCTTTATGCAGTAAAAGTGAGCGTTAGACGGCTGGAAACAATTAAGCAATAAAGTGGTTTTTTTATAGTAAAAATAGACCAATAGAGAAAAAACATCCAGGGGGGAATAATCTTCACCATCTGTCCCGTTACAACATAAAAGTACACGGAGCATAGAGGTGGCACACGGGACTTTATTACAAGACAGTCCGTCACGTATGCTAGATAAGGGCCTGTAAGCCTCTGCACTGATATCGGCCCCATTCGGCCCCCGTTTAGTCGTCAGTTTCTCCTGCTGTAAAGACTTAAACCTTAATCAGTCGTTGGCCTCGCCTTAGATTCAGGAGCCGTATGTTTATCCCGCGCATGTTTAATTCTGGGGGAGCCAGGTGTAAATGTGTCGGGAATGACGGTGTGTGAGCGATTCTGGGATTTATTCACTAAATAGCGAGTTATTGGATGCGATGCAGGAAGCTGAAACATGCAGAGTTTGCACCTTCCTAATGCGGAGTAAAAGCAGAGACTCAAAGTGCTTCAGCTCACTTACAGACTCCATTTATTTCCGATTAATGCACAAACCTCCTCACCAAAGAACGCGGCTTCAGGAGAAGGAAAAAGGAGACAAATTAGAAAAAGGAGATGGATCCGGCGGGATTTTTAGTCCGTTTGTACGATTTAAAGAAAGGTCATTTAACTCATAGTGAGGAGAGTAACACCAGGTCAAGTAGAGAGGCACTCAGGGAAGGGAAACAATCGCCGGAACGGAATAAATGTGGATTCAGACACGCCGGTCTGTACAAGACATTGTATAAGGTCTGGTATGAGCGAGTCACGGGACCGTTGTTATGTACCAGCCTGCGGACATGGGACTGTTGGCTCGTACCGTCCCTGCGGACGCGGAGACTCACCATTCCAGGATGTTGGAAGGCAGCGGCTCCGCGCAGATGTAAGGCACCGGGTCTTTCTTGATGCGCAGGTAGTCCTGCTTCAGTCTCTGCGTTGCCGTCGTCGGAGCTCTCTTACTGCTGTTGCCGCTCATCTGAAATAGAAAATGAAATCGTAAACCAAGTCTTCCTGACACACGTGCGGTTTAACGATCGATTAGATTGCAAGCTCCAGTGCTGTAAAGCAAGATGGCGGCCCATCTTGGTTTATATATATATATATTGGTTTATATAGCGCCATCATATTCCGTAGCGCTGTACAACGGGTAAACAGGACATAATTAGCCTTACAGAACCGGCAGACAGTACCGTGTGCTCGCTGAGGGGTATTCAGTAGCTCACATAAAGCCAAAGGGGACAGTTTAATGTCTCGGACACCCCCGTTATAGAATAACGCATATTAAAGTACTCTGCGAGTGACCCGGACCCTCTGTGAGGAACTTAATATGCATTTTAGGCCATAAAATGAAATATACATTGGGGGCTTAATTCGGGGGCTTGTGTTTTCCTGGACTCTCAGTGCACTCTTTGCTGTCAGATTATTACGCCAGGCACCCGACTGCTCGCTTTTAAATGTGTCTTAGAAGACGCCCAGACTGTGGGCGAGGAATCAGGACAGAGGGTGGAATAGTAATTATCTTCCCGGTGACAGGTTGTGTGTGGATAACCGGTTAGCGAGCGCAGCCCTAAAACAATAAAAGCCCGAGCGATAAACGCGAGATATATTCACAGAGTAAACGTCTGCGAAACCCCAGGAGCCGCTTCTAGAACCGGGTTTGCGATCAGGAACCCTGTTCTAGATCTGCTGTCAAACTAGACCACCTGACCATTAACCCATTCCGCCCTGGCCGGGTTACACAGGAAGCAGTGGACGTGAAAACACTTCCTGAAACCAGACACGTTTGAAGCTCCTGTCCCAGAAGCCGGCCCTACACTGGGGCTCCCCGGGGCCACCGGCTTCGTGGCACACGCTCCAGACTGGCATGTCACGGAAGCCAAGCCCCAGGCTCCATTGCCTGAATGCTGCGTGGGCCCAGCTCACCGGCCTCGGGCTCTCCTGCTTCCTCGGCATATTCCGGACATATTCAGCAGGGCAGCCGGTCGACCCCCGTACCCTCCGAGGACACAACCTGCCACCTCCCGCCAGGCCCCTCACCTCTTAGCCCGGCTTAGGTCTGCCCTTCTTTCTCACTCCTCGCTTGCCTCTTCCTCCCCCGCTTCCAATATGGCCGGCCCGGACACTGCGACTTCCGCTTCCGGTTTCCTTGTGCTTAGGCACGAGAGGGGAAAGCGTCAGTTACCATGGAAGCTACGGATTGCTGTGGGGCACAAACTGCCTCTGCTTTAATTAATCTTCATTATCATTCACAGAGCTGATTACAGTCATTAAAGTGACTCCGAAGTGCGGCTTTATTAAGTGTTCTCCAGTCCTGTTTTATGTCACTAGCTGTAGGCTTGACCCTTTTTTTTTAAGTAAAGTGGGTAGGCGACAGAGTATTACAGATCACACACTAACATACAATACTAACATACACACGCAAACATACGCTAACATACAATAACATACCATACTAACATACTTACACACACTAACATACAATAACTTACCATACTAACATACTTACACACGCGAACATACAATAATTACATACAACATACCAATTCACACGCTAACATACATAACATACATAACCCCTAACATATTACACATGCTAACATACATAATTACCATACTAAACATACTTACACACATGCTAACATACAATACTTACCATACTACATACTTACAACACGCTAACATACAAATAACTTACCATACCTACATACTTTACACACGTAACATACAATACCACTTACCATACTATACAGTCAACAACTAACCATACAATAACTTACCATAACTACATACTTACAACGCTACATAAATAACATACCATACTAACTACTTAACACGCTAACATACAATAACTACATAGCTAACATACTTGCACACGCTGAACATAAGCAATAACCTTAACATACTAACAACTTACAAACTGCTAACATACATACAATATCCATACTAACATTATCTTAACAACACGCTAAATACAATAACTCTACCTACTAACATACTTACTACACGCTAGACATACAATACTACCTTACTAACATACTTACCACGCTAACCATTTACAATAATCATACCATACTAACATACTTCCAACATGGCTAACATACAATACTACATATTACACATGCTAACATACAATAACATACATACTACATCTTACACACCTAAATACATACTAGCAATATTTACACACACTAACATACAATAACTTACCATCTAACATACTTAACATGCTAAACATACAATAACTTACCATACTAAACATACTTAACACGCTAACTATACAATACTTACCATACTAAAACATACTTACAACAGCTAACATACATAACTTACATACTAACATAAAGATCACACACTAACATACAAATAATTTCCATCACTAACTACTTAGCCGACGCTAACATAACATAACATACATACTAACATACTTTACACACGCTAACATACAATAACATACGCATACTAAATACTTGCACACGCTAACCATACAATAACTTACCATACTAACATAGCTACACGATTACGCTAACATACAATAACATACCATACTAACTAACTTACACAGCTAACATACATAATTACCATACTACATACTTAACAACACGCTAACATACCATAACTTACCATACTAACATACTTACACACGCTAACATACAATAACATTACCATACTAACCATACTTACACATGCTAACATACAATACTAACATACTTACACATGCTAACATACAATAACATACCATACTAACATACTTACACACGCTAACATACCATACTAGCATACTTACACACACTAACATACAATAACTTACCATACTAACATACTTATACACACTAACATACAATAACGCTATATACGACAATAAATAACAATAATAAATACCATGCTAACATACTTATACACATACTAATGTACACACACATACTAACTGGCACCTGGGTTGGTACCTTCTGTCCTGGAGTCGGGTAAAGCAGAGTGCCCCCCCACACCCCTGCCCCCCCAGACCCGTCCCTGCCCTTCCCCTTCCCCCATCATTTCTTGGGCCAATAATGTGATATCCACTTTACCATCCAAAGCCTGGCAAAATAATTGAGTCAAATTAAGTAAATAAAATAATGTTTTAAGTAAAACGCGTATAATATGTATTTAGTGGGTCAGTGATTTGAACGTTTGTTAGGGGTGATAAAAAATCCTCCTCAGTGTGAGATATCCCAGTCTTTATATTTCTAGTCTCTATGTAATCCGAATTCTTGGATTCAATAATAAAAGGAGACGAAACATAGAAGTGGCTCATTTTTTTTTATTTTTTTTGGGGTGTGAAGGGGTTAATCGCATCGCTCCCGGTTTTTCTCTTTCAGGTATTATTGAGAAAGATTTCCGTCCGATGCGCCTCAAACCACAACGGGCCGGTTTGCAATCCAGACGGAGGATTCCTTTACGACATCAAGAACTTCTCCACATAAAAAAAAGCTTCAACAAACATCATAAAGTAGGCCGAAAGTGACAAGAAAAGTTGCTTGTGCTTTTTAAATGGTTGCAGGTACATGCATCTAAGCGTCGCCACGGAAACAGAGCGCTTCGCGGGAAACAAAAAAATGATAAGGAAAAAAAGAGAGACAAAGTCACCGTGACGCTCGCTGCGTTAAAGGAATAAGACATGAAATGCGGGTGATATGACTTAAAATGCGGGTCACTTATGTATGTTCCGGACCTCACACCCGGGAACGATCCGTGTTTGACTCGGGGTCTCTGGGTGAAGCGTCTCTTCTCCGGGTCTCCGGGTCGCTCTGCTCTTTTTTTTTTTTTTATAGATCTCACTTAGTCGTCACTCCCTTATAAATCCATAAATGATTCCCGATGAGATCCAGACTGCAGCTTCTTATGGGCTTAAGCGGATTTGGCCAGCGCCAGTATACTGCGTGACGGCGTTAGTGGCGACATCGCACGGATTTATTTCTACGATCCTACGGCTGGAACACAAAGGGACTAATAAACCAAAATATCCTTTATAGATAACAGGAATGCAAATATTTAGCTTTAATCGCTAGTCATATATTTATTCCATCGTAGTCCCATAAACCTTTTCACGCCCTACCTACATCAGAATCATTTGTACAGCGCTGCGGAATATGATGGCGCTATATAAATCAAATAAGGCTGGAAAAAAAAAAAACGCCAGTTTTGAGAGGCTAATGTTACTTTTCAGGAGCATTTGAGATTTTGAGAAAGCAGCGGCGCGTTTGAAGTTGGACGCTGCTTTCTCAGTGACCCCAGATTTCCTTCTCATACCCACCTTGGAGCGAAGTTTAATCTTCATCAGGCAGACAGAATGAGTTATTAATCACAAATTCCGGAGAAATATGGATTTGCATATGACATTTATATATTGCAATACTTCAGTAAGCTCTTCTTCGTAGGAATGCTTAATGACGAGTGTAATAATTAGTCATATTCGTATGAGCCAATATGTTTTATTATTTTAGTAAATATGTGGACTAGGTGTATAGGTATGTGCAGGCGTGTGTGTAGGCAATGATAGTGTTGGCATCATACAGAGAAACCCACAGCATGCCGGCCCCATTCTGTCCATCTAGTCGCCCGTTTCTCCTGCTGTAACAACTCAAACCTTAATCAGTCGTTGGTCTCGTCTTAGATTCAGGAGCCGTATGTCTATCCCATGCGTGTTTAATACCCTCACTGTATTACCCTCTACCACTTCTGCCAGGAGGCTTTTCTATTTAGCTATCAACATCTCATTAACATACTAGACCATTTCTGCATGCATCTGATCCCATTTACATGTTTAATGTATCGAGCAGTTAAATCTATCTATCTATCTATCTATCTCTCTATCATCTATCTATCTATCTACCAATCTATCTATCTCTCTATCATCTATCTATCTATCTATCTCTCTATCTATCTCCCTATCTATCTATCTATCTCCCTATCTATCATCTATCTATCTATCTATCTATCTATCTATCTATCTATCTATCTATCTATCTATCTATCTCTCTATCATCTATCTATTATATCTCTCTATCTATCTATCTATCTCTCTATCATCTATCTATTATCTATCTATCTATCTATCTATCTATCATCTATCTATCTATCTATCTATCTAGGTCACATTACTAGAAACTGTCTCTACATGATATATGTGCAATGATGTAATTATGTTGCGCAAATGGCTTTAATTTTAAAACATTAGCATAGGAAACGCCGCATGCAAAGTATTTTTGTTTTTTCCATTAGTAATCATTGATCCCAGTAGGAGATTCCGCATTATGCTTAACTTTGTTCAAAATCCTTATCGCTTTCCTTATCGGTGCAAAAGTCACATCTTGGTTGCACCTGTCAGCGGCCGGTCACGCTGTATATATATATATATATATATATATCTGTGCCTGTGTCACACGCAGGAGTCACTTCCTCCGCTCTCTGAACGCTGTCCAACCCGGCCGACTATAAAGGTGAATAATCGCAGCAGCCTGACATTCTGCAGCCTCTGCCGGAGGTAGGAGAACATTACTCTGCCTTATCTGTTATCTATTTTATCACAGAGATTCTGCTACAAGCACTCTTTCATTGTTTTACATTTTTATAAAATGGTTGTATTTTTTTATTTCTAAAATATTAATATTTTACATTTGTTTGATTTCTCTCAAAACAAACAAAAAAATCTTTACATTTTAAATTCTTAGTTTTTATTGCCATGTCTTTAATTCTAATATAATATGACAATTTATACTCAACACCACAAGACCCCTAATTTCATTTATTATATATCATTGGGGACGAAGATACAAAAAAATGCTCCATATCTCAGACTACCATGTATTTTATTCAAGACAAAACTTAAAATACATTTTATTCATAAATAAAATAAATGTCTTTATTCTATTGGTTATATTATTATTATTATTATTTATTTTTATATTTTTTTTTATTTTTTTTACGATTGTTGATCTCATTTACTAATTTAGTTTGTAAATAAGCCACCACTTTTTTATTTGAATATGATAATTTTGCTGTTATTTATCACATTAGCGCTGCACAAATATTTTCTTAATTGGGATTAAAGGGGCAGCAGCAGTTTGAGGACCCTTAAATATATAATTTGAATTAATATGGTTAATTGCAACTGAAAAGTTTATATAGGGGAGGGAAAATAATGATGACTTTGTCATTACTTTTTTGGTGCCAGAGACACAGATCAGTTGATATACTTAACTCTTTAGGGTATAATAGGGGGTAGGTACAATAAACACAGTCTATAAGTATTAAGTATAATATATAACTGTATATTGATCGGAATACAGTAGGGAAGGAGGTCTTTCCTGCAGAGAATAGAATCTTAGTAAACTGCCATTTGGAATTCTGACACATAGCAGAAATAATGACTTAGAGTGTTAATGCACACATTCAGGACCGGACACACACATCATTGGGCACACAAAGCAAATGCTGACATCACTCCCCATACATTTTAAACTGCAAGAGCGCAATATTTATGAAAATGTATTTTTAATCAAATAAATGTAATAACAAAAGCGGTTGGAGTTCCCTCTTTAAAAAAAGTTACAGAATTGCGCTGTCTCTCTGAATGTTACTGTAATTGGGTTTCTAAAGCGTCATGCAATTATTCTATACATAGTTATTGCTTTATATAGTTGTTGTACTAACCTGACAATGATACGCGTGACCAATTAATTAGATGAAAACTGGAAATGAACAGACATAATTATGTTAGTGTGTAAGTATGTTGGTGTGTGCAGAAATATGTTAGTGTGTGTATAAGTATGTTAGTGAGTGTGTGTCCAGAGGTATGTTAGTGTGTGTATGAGTGTCCAGAGGTATGTTAGTGTGTGTGTAAGTTTGTTAGTGTGTGGAGGTATGTTTGTGTGTGTGTAAGTTTGTTAGTGTGTGGAGGTATGTTAGTGTGTGTGTAAGTTTGTTAGTGTGTAAGTATGTTAGTGTGTGTTAAGTGTGTGAGTGTGTAGAGGTATGTTAAGTGTGTGTGAGTAGAGTATGTTAGTGTGTGTGTAAGTTTGTTTAGTGTGTGGAGGTATAGTAGTGTGTGTGTAAGTTTGTTAGTGTGTGGAGGTATGTTTTCGTGTGTGTGTAAGTTGTTAGTGTGTGGAGTATGTTAGTGTGTGTGTTACAGTGTGTAGTGTGTGTGTAAGTTTGTTAGTGTGTGAAGTAGGTCAGTGTTAGTGTGTGTGGTATGTATGTGTGTGTAAGTTGTTAGTGTGTGGAGGTATGTTAGTGTGGTGTGTAGTTTTTTGTGTGTGGAGGTTGTTAGTGTGTGTGTGTCTTGTTAGTGTGGTGGAGGTTGTTAGTGTTGTGTGTGTAGTTTGTTAGTGTGTGGAGGTATGTTAGTGTGTGTGTAAGTTTGTTAGTGTGTAAGTATGTTAGTGTGTGTGTAAGTATGTTAGTGTGTGTGTTCGAAAGTTTCAGTGTGTATGTGAATAATATTGGTGCTGACTTGAAATAGTTGACCCTAATTAACAAAGTACAATTATATATAAAATGTAATATTCTGTAGCTAAAGTCACGTAGAGATACATGTACATGCCAATCGATGGACATGCATATTAGGATAAAATAAAACAGCTAGAAACGCATAAAATGTGTCAATGTGTCAAATGTGTCAAAGTCCTCTAAATACATTAATTCCAATAATTTTTTTATGTGAAAACTCACCAATATTGAACAATCCAAAATAAAGATACTGAAAATGTGGTTTCCAGACTTATGTAGATAAACACCCTGACTCCTAATCATACTGCCTGGGGTAAACAATGGAATGGCTCAGTCTTAATCACTGCACACGCTAACTAATAAATGTCTATAGAGGAACAGACTTCATTAGCATTGCCATAAAGCATCAGTGTGTTGTTAACGCTCCTCTATCGCCACAGCAACCAATCCAATCGTTCTTTAGTCAGGATAATTCCATTGGTTGCTAGGGCAATAAAGTAAAAAAATGCTCTTAATGGTTCTCACGCGTGGATACGTTTTCTGCAAACCTACTGTATGACATCATCTAAACTTTTTCAGCGGCGATAAATATTTAAATTGCTTTTTTCTTACAATGAACTTTTAATTTTGTAACTAACCTTTTTTTAATTAATATAATTAAGCATAGGGCCAAAATGCATAATGACGTAACTATTATTATTATTTATTGTTTTATATAGCGCCATCAAATTCAGTAGCGCTGTACACTGGGTATGATATGAATGGTATGTAGGCAAACAGAACGACACAAAATCGACAACAAAATCGCCAACAACATCACGAATGAGATAAAAAGTTTGGGATTGCGAAGTCACAAAAATATTAATGCTCTTCTGTGTGTTTTTGTCCTAAGATCCTGGTTATTATGGAGTCCTCAGGAAAAGAGAAGGCTGAAGAAGGTTGGATCGAGTTCTACGACTCGTTCAACGAGATGTTCGAATTCTTTTGTAACAACACCACCATCCACGGCACGATCAGACTGACCTGCTCCAAGCGGAACAAGATGAAGACCTCCTTTTGGGTTGTCCTCTTCTTCTTCTCCTTTGGAATGATGTACTGGCAGTTTGGATTGATGACCGGTCAGTACTGGTCCTATCCCACCAGTATGACCATTAACTTGGACTCGACCATTAATACATACCCAGCTGTGACAATCTGCAATCTTAACCCTTACAGGTAGGCACCGAGTCAATCCCGTTATCCCGGGAGATGAAGAACATTAAAGGCTCCACCACTCCAAAAAAAAGAATAATACCTAAAAGTAGCCTAAAAATAGAATCTTAGGGTTCCGGAACAACAAGCAAAGAATGGAGAACTCTGGAATTGACTTAATTGATTCAGAAAAAAATGTATTAACCAAGAAGCTGTCCGCGTTTCACATGATCAGTCATCTTAATCTTGATTATGAAATCTAATTATAATTTTAGCGACTACGTTTACGGTCCATTAATCCGACGTAAACATAGAAATATAGTATTTGAAGGTAGATCCACGTAGTCTAACTAAATATTATTATTATTATTATTAATATGGTCCTTGTTTTTCACTCAAGTGATTCATGTTAATAAAATGTTATTTCATAGATGGACTGTAAGGAAGTTTTACTTTACTGAGAGGGTGGTAGATCAGTAGAACAGCCTCCCAGCAGAAGTGGTAGAGGGTAATACAGTGAGGGGATTAAACATGCATGGGACAGACATACGGCTCCTGAATCTAAGACGAGACCAACAACTGTTTGAGGTTTGAGTCTTTACAGCAGGAGAAACGGGCAGACTAGACGGGGGCCGGATGGGGCCAATCTGCCAGCAAAACATTAAACATTCTAGAACATAAGTATTTGTAGATGTGGAAGCGGCTGATAAAAGCATCTAGCTGTTTTTTTTTCCGGTTTCTGTTTCTTTCAGGTTTGATCAGGTTAATAAATACATCAAGCAGTTGGATCGTATGGCAGAAAGGACGCTTTATTCTCTATACGGTTATAACGCATCGGCGGCTAAAGAGCGCGACCAGGAGACCGTGGACCTTGAAGAGCTTTTGGAAAATATGGAAAACCAAAGCGATGGAAGCTTCCAGTTAAACTCCGGGATCAGACTGGTGAAGCTCCAGGATAATGGTCAGGACCCAGTGGTCTCAGGACAGAGTAAATCCAGAGTGGGATTTCAGCTGGTAAGTAGACACGGGGGTTAATGTTTTTGTACATTATTTAATAATACGGACAATACGGAGCTCTCGATGCCATAACGATAGTAGACGGAAGACTTTCTGATCATCCGAAGCTCATGTAGATTCCTAAGAACCACCAAGGGTTCCGTTCCGTATAAGTAACATTCTGTCTCAGAGGTTGCAGAATGTTCTAGATGCGTTTCTATGGGACTGCTCCCTTCTACTAAGTAGGGATTAGATGGGTGAGACCATGGCTTTGTGTGATATCTGACAGGAGGGAGCGGTGCTGAGAAGTCAGAAGTCAGAGGAGGAAAGATACTTCCTAATCTGTTCTCCACGCAGCTCAGCTGATTTAAACCAATTTATACGCTGCTCTTAATAATGATACCAAATCACTGAGCTGATGCTTTATGGCAATGCTATTGAAGTCCCTCCCCCCATAGACTTTCATTAGCCAGAGAGTCTGACTGGGTGATTAAGACTGAGCCATTCTATTGTTAAGAAAGCAATGTTTTCTAGACTAGTGAACTTGTATTTCTGTGTTTCAGTGTAATTCCTCCGGTGGAGATTGTTACTACAGATCTTTTTGGTCAGGCGTTGATGCTTTCCACGAGTGGTATAAGTTCCACTTTATGAACATTATGTCCAGAATTCCACTTCTGTTACCGATCAAGAAAGAAGAAATTATGAAGAATTTTATCCTAACGTGTGATCACAGTGGAATGCCCTGCGATGACAGGTATGATTCCCCAATATACCAGCCATCAGATTCGTAAGGCGCAGCAAACTGTTGACAAATTTTGAGCATTTTTAATAAAAAATTCAAGAAAACATTTGGCTTTTCTCGATTGGTCCCAGAGGAGACAGATAGCCCTATAGGATGCACCGGTGTCTATATGTAGGATATGTCTATAATCAGGGAATGTCGCCCAAGATAAACGGGGTCATTGTTCATCAGCGGCACCTACTAATAATGTCAAAAAAATTCTTAGCAAAATTGCAAACATTTATTTATTTTATTTGAGTAGACTTTTTTTTTCCATACTAACATCCATCATACCAACGATTAATAAAAAAGGCAAAAAAAAAAGAAAAAGGTCTGGTCCTTAAGGGTACTAAAAACCATCAGTCCTGAAGGGGTTAAAGTCTGAAGACAATTGCGAGGAATCAAATATTCATGAGCCGACATATGACCCAATTAAACGCGAACACAGAGTCCTTCGGAGCGATTGCAAAATCCATTCGACGAGTCTCTGCTTTCGCTATTGTATTTCTAAAAAAAGAGAAATCATAGATTGTAAGCTCCTGTGAGCCGGGCTCGTCTTAGATTCAGGAGCCGTATGTCTATCCCATACATGTTTAAATCCCCTCATTGTATTAGCCTCTACCACCTCTGCTGGGAGGCTGTTCTACTTATCCACCTCCCTCTCAGTAAAGTGCATTACGTTATCAGTGTATACTTTGAGAGTCGATTAAAACCCTTGTGGTTTACAAGCAACGTCACAGCTGGGAGACTCAGATCAGATGCTTCCTTTTTGCCGTGATTTATAGACAGAAACAAATATGTCCCCAACGTTCCAAAAAGATAATTGTTCAAAGTATAGCCAGCATTCTTCATATTCTGGTCCTAACCCACATGAACAGGTTTGCAGCGTGTAATGGGTTTATGAGGCATGATTTGGGCTTTGGCATGGTTTTATGACATGTTACAATGACACAAGGAGAAGTCCATGTAAAACATATGCAAATCCAGAGCAGAAATAGCAAGGGCTCATAAATCTCAATGACTCACATTATGTCGGCCTTGGCCGCGCGATAAAATATAGATCAGGAAACTGTATCCGCGGCAGAAGATAGCGGCCGTATTACCGAGCCAAATACTCACCGTGTGTAATAGCCAATTACTAACCCACGGCTAAAAATAAAGCCAGGTACGTCTGCATCGCTGATGAGGTTGATATGGAGCAATCCGCTGGCAGCAGGTAATACGGTATCTCGTAAAAGCAAAGCGATCTACTGATCTGCTCTATGATTTTATCCATATATATATCGGTGTAATATATACATAGACGTAAGATATCCCGTCCACTTAAGTCCAATATCTTGACCGTTGAGTTGCGTTACATCGACCAAGTTATCTGAACTGCCTGAAAAAGAGAAACTCGTCTATTCACTAAGGTCAATTCAATTGCTGGTGATTGTAGAGAGTTGCCAAAAAAAGCCTTGTCTGTTACTTAGAAACATAGAACCTGCCGGCAGATCGGCCCCATCCGGCCCCCGTCTAGTCGCCCGTTTCCCCTGCTGTAAAGACTCAAACCTTAATCAGTCGTTGGCCTCGTCTTAGATTTAGGAGCCGTCTGTCTATCCCATGTTCACATGAATTTGATTTGAGTTGTTGGCTTCCACTCACTCAATATAACATATATAGGTGTACGACCCGCTGTGTATGTATGAGATGGGGACAGCGCTGAGACGCACACACGTGATTAATTCATTACAAACCCTAATTACCGCTACATTCCTCCCTGCAGAAACCACACTCACTTCCATCACCCGATCTACGGAAACTGTTTCACCATCAATAACCTGGGAACGGGTAACGTTTCGAGAGTTTCCCAGGCCAGCAAGCTGTCCGGTAAGATGTCATTTCACAAGTTTCACCGGCTTCTGTAATCAGGAGATGAGGAAGTGAGTCTGGGCTTAAAGAACCACCAGAGGTCAAAAATGGGACTTGTTTTGAGGAAGCTTATGATGTTTTTAGGCGTCACAGGAATTATGGTTAAAAGTTATGTTCTTATGAAAATTTGGACTCTTTGCCTCATTCTTGGTGGGCTCAACAGATCGGTAACGGGGAAGATACAGCGTACAACCTCTCGTTGACTATTGACCCAACCATGAAGGTCCCTCTAAAAGCAATAATCAATAGAAGGGTTTTTTGCCTGAAAAAAAGTAAAAATATATTTAACGATAATAATAAAAATAATTCTTTTCTGGGCTGGGTTGCGTTATTTTTATTTTCATTTTAAAATTGTTTACTTCCAGGGCTAACCTTGACCGTGAAAACCGATCAGAATGACAACATGCCTCTCCTGTCGACCTCGGCGGGAGCCAGAATTATGATACATAACCCTCATCAGCCTCCGATGGTGGAACACGAAGGGTTTGATACCTGGCCGGGCAGAGAGACCTCCATTAATATTAAACAGGTATGTCTGAATATCATTCTCAAGGGGGCAAATATCCCTTATCTCGGACACGCTTGTTGCCCCATTGCCGAGCCTCCTTGGTATTTGGGACAGGGTCACCATTCATCTATGGACTCGACCCTATGATGTCATTTTTTTGACTCGGTCTGGATAGTGCTATGTGGAAGCCCCTTTTTTTTTGGCATTTCGTGGTCCATGTAACCCATTTGATCTTTGGGCCACTTTATACATTTTATCAAAGCGCTTATTTTTTTACAGGATGAGGTGAATCGGTTGGATGGTGTGTATAGCAATTGTACAACTGATGGAAGTACCGTGGGCTTCAAACTCCTCTACAACACTTCTTACACGCTGCAGGTGAGGCCACCTAGGCCAAAAGGCGAGGCAATCTGGGGACTTGGATAACAAATGTCAGAATAATATAATTTATTTACACAATTTAATGCATAAAGCCGTTTCCTGCTGTTTCTGTATACATTATTGGGGCTTTTAAGGCTGTAGAACCCTGCGATACCCTGAGACCCAGATCCCTGATTCCCTCTTTCCTCCCTTCCTCCCCGATGCCCCTCTTTCCTCCACTGATGCCCCCCTTTTCTAGGAGGTCAGAATGTTTGCTAAGAGGTTATAAGTTTTATATATAATCCAAAGCCATTTAGATAATAATAATTTATGCAGTCTTGGTGGATTAAAACCTGAAGATCTGTGTTCTCTGTGCACAAAAAACCTTGATCCTGTAATGACTTTGTTTGCCAAGTTCTGGCAAAAAGTCGCAGGGTATGGAAGGCTTAGCTTTATCGATTCAGGATTCGGATGGAACCGAGATCAGCTGGGCAGAACTTCAATGGTTCTTGGGCTGGGAAAGAGCAACTAAGCCACATCAAAGAGGTTAAGTGACAATTGCGACCTATATATTTGGGTAGGCGACTGCCTTTCCAACAGACGTAAGATTTAATTAAATTCCCATCATTTATAAATACCCATATGTGTCTTCTGTTCCAGTCCTGCTTACATTCCTGCTTTCAATACAAAATGATTGACTTATGCGGATGCGGCTATTATTTGTATCCTCTTCCTCCCGGCGCAGAATACTGCAACTATAACAAGTACCCGGGCTGGGGTAAGAACATAAAAAAAAATTACTTTCCATTCCTGAAAAACATAGTAAGCAAAATCTATAATCTCTTCAAAACATGAACATTCTAATTCTTTGCATGAATCTAACAAAAAAATCATATTATTGATTTTAGATTGATTATGTCAGCAAACAATCAAATACTTTCATAACTAATCAATAGAGCGGGTCCCCAAAATAATGCTTGAGAAGAATGTATTAAAAATGACTTATTCTGGAATATAACGTAATAATTGCCCAAAATCTTTATTAACTATCTGTGCTTTTTTTGTTCCAGGGCACTGCTTCTACAGACTGTATGATAAGTTCGTAAATCACAGTCACAGCTGTTTCTCCAAGTGCCCAAAGCCATGCAGGTAAGTGCCGAGTATCAGATCATTACTGGATCATTTACTAATAATCCCAATATTCTCATATAATAATGTAACATTTCCATGCACAGCCCCAAAAGGAAGCTGGTGTTTTTCCTACACGTGTTTACCTGGCATAGGGATAAATTTCTGATTTTGGTCTGATTCTGCAGCCCTGATCTGCAGAATCTTTTAAGCCAAATAATTTGTAATACAATCATTCCAGGTGTTAATGGGTTAAATAATATGCGTATTGGGTGCCATACAGAATAGGTGATACTAATAGTAACCTGAGTTATTATGTCATCAGTTCCATTTAGAAAATCTCAATAATTTGTAATAACTTTCTATCCCGACAGAGAGACGATATACCAGCTGACAGCAGGGACTGCGAAGTGGCCGGCATCCAACTCCAAAGTAGGTGCTAAATTTTATTTAAAATATTACAAATACACATGATAAAAAATATTCAATTCATTTTTAATTTTTTTTTACCGATTTTATAATATTTTTCTCTTTTCTAGCATTAGGGGAACCAATACCATGGAATTTTATTCAATGAGAAATAAAAAGTATATCCTAAGAATATAGACTATCTAGATGTTCCAAACTTGTATTGATTTTTGTTTTTTTCCCCCCTTAATTGGAGATTCTGTATAAAAAGTGATTTTAATGCAAAGTTTGAATAGTGACCTTATCGTCAACAAACGGGTTATAAAACCATTTTATTGTAACTTCACATATATTCTTTTTATCACAGAACTGGGTCATCCCTTTATTATCGTGGCAAAATGGATATAACAGCACCAGCAGCCGGTGAGCCTGAATAGTGCCAATTATCCTTTTTTTCACACAGTTTCCTTCAGCGCAAACATCTTTTGTAGCTGGTTTGTGAAATGAACTCCTAACACAATCTTTCTAGAACATGGTTTGGTGTGAATGGTATTCGCTTTAATAAAAATACTAAATTATCACGTAAATATTTTACAAGAAAAGTCTACATAAAGTGAGAAAATAATAATTAGGAGTCAAAAAGAGAGGCTCAGTGAACCTCTTGGTTCAAATTCAGCCTAAATTAAGCTGGTTTCGTCTATTCCTTTTTTTACTTTACTGAGAGGGTGGTAGAAAAATGGCACAGCCTCCCAGCAGATGTGGTAGAGGTTATTAGTAAGTGGCAGGGCCGGTTGGGTGGTCCGTGTTCGGAGGGGAAGTGGGCAGGGAGTAATTTTTAAGAAATAAAGTATATTTTTATGAAACCTACTTTTTTATTGCATTTATTTGCAGAAGTGATGTCTCAAAAATTAACCTGTATTTCCAAGGTCCAATTCATCGATCTTTTGACGAAGTCCCAGCCATGCCTGTAAGTGTCATCAGAAACAGAAAAGAAACAAAAACGGGTTTTTAATGTCTTACTTCCACCCAAAAAATGTCTGAAAATATAGAATATTAAAATATAAACATAAAATTTAACGTATCTCATTTAGAGGGTAGGGGGGACTTTTTTCACCCCATAATTTAGGGCACTATTTGTGCAGCTATCAGAAAAAAAAACTTTTTAGCAACAATATATCATAATAATTAATGGTTTGGCCCCAAATCTTACCTTATCTTGAAGATTCAGATATACGGTAAGTTTTGGAGATCAGGGGGGATCTCCGTCTAGGGTGATCAGGCCGCCCGCTGGTTACAGGGGGGCTCTTTCGTCTCCTGAACTGTCCCATTTACACTATGGATCGGCACAGCCTCCATAGACTGCATTAGACTCCGTAGACAAAAAAAGCACCAGGGTATGACATCATACGTAAACCCCTGGATGCATTGAGTTATTAGACTATAACAGGAATTTAGGGATTTGTGTAAACTTTGTGTGTTTTTGTCTTAGGTGACTTTGCTGCTGGCCAACATGGGAAGCCAATGGAGTCTGTGGTTTGGTTCTTCCGTACTTTCCGTAGCCGAGATGGCCGAGTTGGTTTTCGATGCCGTGGTCATGTTGACCATCGTCGCCTACCGGTGGCAGAGCGAGAAGAAACTAAGGAAAGCTGCCATTCGGCCGACAAATTCCCCCGACGAAAACACCGCCATCGACCTGGAAAAAACAGAATTCCCCAGACAACCCTTAGAATGCATCAGAGACAAAGACTCCGCGACGGAAAAGAGCGACCCCCCAAAAAACTGATCATGAAATTCTAATCCAAGATCAAAGTCTCAAAAGGAATTGCACATTTTTTTTAATTTGTTCCTCTTATTGTTTTTTTTTCATTTTCTTTTAAACACTTTTTGTTTCAGCCGAAGCCCGAGTTGTTGTCCTACTGAAAGAGTTCCTCCTTCTTCTCTTGGGTTTTTCTATTTAGAATGTGAAGAACAGTAATGCAAAAAAAATGTATTTTGCCGTTGAGAAGTTCCAGCTGTTTTGTGTTAATGTTATATATTTGTATTCAGATGTAAAGTTATTTTTCTATATAAAAACGATTTGCTGAAGGACTTCTCCGGCGTAAAGTTACTTGTTTACAAGATCGGACTGATACAACGTTCCCCGTCTTGTTAAGAAATCCGGTTAGTGACCAACCCCACCTAATCTAAAGATCTCACGTTGAAGGAACTTCTCCTGTCCTTAGTATTTTACTGTCGCTTATAAAGTCGTCCGAATCCCGGAGACTCGTCCAGTGAACTCTTTCCCACCACCAACCAGAACTAACCGGATAGCGGACATCTGAACAAAAACAGCTACATTCGTACCGAGTTAAAAGTTAACTAGCGCTTTGTTTTGAGCTTCCATAACTCCTAAGAAAGTTTTCACAACCTTTCAGTGAGTTTTGTTTATGAAACTTTAAGAACTTAATACCATCTCAGTCTTCATTATTAACCCTTTCTCCACTTAGATGATCAAAGGGTGTTGTGAATTTGTTAACCATACCCTTTATGACCCCGGGCTCCATTTTCGTCCCCGGAGACAGATTTCTCATTGAGATGCTCATTGGTATATATTGATCATACCTGGAAGCTCTTTGGGTTTGATCCCAGTCTCCAGGTGAGGCCCTGCTTCCCTGAGTCTCTGAGTCCGTTTCTTCTTTCAATGGGCAGGAGAGCCGTGGTCGGCCCCGAGCGCTCCCTGCATGCATAACCACCACATTAAGTACTAGTCTGGGGTCTTTTAGGCAATCTTCCATCATAATGAAGAAAAAAGACCGTTTTCACCATACATTGTCCTCTAACGTAGGGATCTCTGTGCAGAAAGCCAGATAAATAAGCCTCAGGGTTTGGACAGATCCTCCTGGGTGTCTTCACCTCTGTGTTTCCAACACGTGTCATCGTTGACACCACTTTGTACTTATTAGTATGTGCATAGAGGGACATTAAGGGGTTAAAACTAAGCCTCTCCGAAACTATCGCAAAACACCACAAAGTATCGCCTTCCCTCTACCTCTGTATCTTTATCACTCCTATAAAGACAGATGCGTAACACGACTCTTATAAATGTTTATGCTGCTCTTGGCCTGATCCCTGTACATAACCGCTGTTACGCTCCCAGCGTAATTCTGTAATTACCTAAGGTAAGTGGTGTGAGAGGTTTGGCTGTTTTGTCGTAATATTGCTTTTGTTTAGGAATGTTTTGTCTCGTTGAGCTCCTATGTAAAACACTACGGCAGAAGCTTCTTTGGAGAAATGTTTATGCTTGATATTTTCTTCATTATGGAAGATATCCGTGGTTAGTCTTTGTCATGCATGAGAAGGGATACTCCCAGCAGCCGACACTAAGGACGCGGGACATCATCCAAGTGGCACTCTGTGCTGCCCGTGTGGGAACAATAAAGTTATGGTAGAGTGTCGGCTGCTGGGAGGAAGGACAAAATGGATGCCGTAGCGGGTACGCAGTGCTGGAACCGGTACCCGCGGGTAGCGGGTATTCCGATGAGTCGCTGCGGCGTGCTCTGACCGCTGGACCCTGACACTCATTCAGATGGTTTGTGGCCCTTTTGATCACTCCTAACTTCTCCATCATTGATGCATGTATACACACACATATATATATATACATACATGTATATATATACCCCCTCAGCTTTGGTAGGCCTTGTGTTTCATCGCTTCTCGGCCTTTTGGCGAAGATTAAGTGACTTCCTGTGAGAGAGGAAAAGCTTGGTCCTCTGGCCTTAGGGCTGGGAACAGCGTCAGAGAGCCCAAGGTTGTTATAGTAACCATGGCATGGATCTGCTGGGGCACTCAGCACTTTGGTATGGGGCCTGAAGACTCCAGTGGGCCTCCCCTCGGGCAGACCCTAGAAGATCCAGCCCACCCAAGGCTTCTGCCATGGTGGGAAGGAAGGAGCTGCATATTCCCTTAGGGAGTGCAGCCCCAGAAGACGCAGATTGTTGATCTGTCAGCTCCTTCCATTTTAACCAACCAGTTCTCTCATACATGTCAGTGAATCCACAGGAGAAATGTTTTTGTGCTGCTGCTGTTTGCCGCTATTCTGTGCATCCCATTTCTGGTTCCATGTGCTGACATAAAATACTGAGAAGCCATCAAGGAGCTAAACCAGAGTCTTTATTCTGTGACTTTTCCTCAACCACCCCCTTTTTTCTGTCCAGCAACTACATCCTTTTCCAGGTTACATGACAGGACCTATGGTAGACCAACACTTACAATACAGCACTGGGGGGTTATATTACTGTATACAGCGCTGGGGGTTATATTACTGTATACAGTGGGGGTTATATTACTGTATACAGTGGGGTTATATGTTACTGGGGCAGCACTGGGTTATTACTGTATACAGCGTGGGGGTTAATTCTGTATCAGCGGTTATATTACTGTATAGGGAGTTGGGGTTATAAGTTACTTACAGCGCTGGGGTTATATTACTGTATACAGTGCTGGGGGGTTATATTACTGTATACAGTGCTGGGGGTTATATTACTGTATATCAGCGTGGGGGTTATATTCTGTATACAAGCACTGGGGGGTTAATATTACTGTATACAGCGCTGGGGGTTATATTACTGTATACAGTCTGGGGGTTATTTACTGTATACAGTGCTGGGGGTTATATTACTGTATACAGGATGGGGGGGTTATATTACTGTATACAGTGCTGGGGGTTATATTACTGTAACACTGGGGTTATATTACTGTACAACACTACTGGGGTTATATTACTGTAATGGGGTTATATTACTTGTATACTGCACTGGGGTTATTACTGTATACAGCGCTGGGGTTATATTACTGTATACAGCGCTGGGGGTTATATTTACTGTATAACAGTGTTGGGGGGTATTACTGTATACAGCGTTGAGGGGTATTACCGTACACAGCGCTGGGGGTTACGCTCAAGGAGAGAAATATTTCTTAATAAAGAAACTTTGATTTTGATCTGATTATTATTATTATTATCTTTTATTTATATAGCGCCAACAATTTACGCAGCGCTTAATACAATCCATATATTCAAGGGGTCTGACAAGACAAGAATTGACAGACTAAGACAAACCGATACATTCGGTGGAGAGGCTCGGCTCGCAAGCTTACAATCTTAAGGAAATGGGGTGACAAACATAAGGCACAGAGAAAGGGTGAGAGGTAGTGTGGTGGGGTATCAGTGACAGGAAAGTTCTAGCAGCTAAGATGGTGCGGCTTCTCTGGAGAAGTGAGTTTTGAGATGTTTCTTGAATGTTGGGCGGCCCTCCAGCTGCTGCAGGACTACATCTCCCATACTCCTCAGCCAGCCCCTTAGCTGAAAGAGCATTGTGGGAGATGTAGTCCTGCAGCAGCTGGAGGGCCGCAGGTTGGACGCCCCTGTCTATAAGTGTTGTAAGTTTGCTTAGAAATTTAATCAGAATGACAATGAATAGGTTCCATTTAATGAAAAAAAGACATCTTCATAGTCACAAGATTATCAGGTGTCAGCGTGAGTAAATATTAGCTCAGGGATATCACTTCATGACAGCAGATCGTGTTAGTGTTTCATTAGTGATTAATAATACCGATCTCAATACTTTTCCTCCCAAAATCGAAATTCTCTGGGCACTTGGAGGTGGCAGCGGGGCCCCTGACACTTGGCGATCACCTAGTTTCTTTATATTATGGGACCGGCCCTGATTTGAGATAGAAAAGTATCCTTGTGAAGATTCTAGAACATTCTAGAGCAAAACCAGAAGTTACCTGATTATACCTGAAAATACATTGTAACACGTTTATTTATCTGCTTCTTTTTTCGCCACCAAAAAGAAATTCCCGTAGCTATCCGTAATGTCGGCTTGTGAAGCCGCATCGGGTATAATGAAGACTTCCATTTTTTTGACGGTGAAACCGGCATCCACGACGGCGTTCTGGACTTTCTGGTCATCGAGGGGCAGGCAGGAGAACCTCTGTTGACCGACCTTGTAGAAGGAATCCCCCAGGACCCCGATCAGCACCAGATGTCCTCCTGGCCTCAATAAGGAGCCGATGTTCCTCAGCGCAGTTCGATAAGAGCTGAGATCTTGGCAAGCTGTTTCCAGACATAACGCGGAAATCACCCCGTCGGCAGGAGGGATCGATGCTGGATCCAGTGGATTACTCTTGGTCACATCGCATTTAAGGACTTTCTTAATGGCCGCTCTTAGCTTCTCCTCTTTTTCATTCCACGCTTCTCTGTTTGTTAATGTAATACAAAAAAAAAGAAAGAAATTATTAGTTTACAATTTAGAATTTCTAAAAGGTTGGATGGATTCTCATCAAACTAGTGAATAATAACATATATATTCCATTCACCTGTCGCCTTCTAGTTCGCAAACAGTCTTAGAAAACTCCGACCAATCATATGCTCCGGGATCTTTTCGCAACCATTTCTCAAGTTCCTGACGGTTCTTGTCGGTGAAATCTGTTGCAATGATAGATCTAAAGGCTTCGCAGGCAGACAGAAGCTGGTAGATGGAGGGTCCTGTTCCAATGTCAATCAGGACGTCCCCTCCTATCCCCCCTGGGTTAAAAAAAATATATATATAATATATGTATAAATATATAC
>VKOC01021548.1:0-45539 GCA_009364415.1 Spea multiplicata
TCCAAACAAACTACCTGTACGTGACAAATGGGAGATATTTTTAGATATAAACATTCATTCAGTTTAGAGAAGATTAAACTTGCTGTAGATCCAGAAGAAGGCATAAAGCATGTTAAAGTGGTTTTTCCATCTACTCCAAAACTGTTCGGTAAGGTACTGAAGTTCAGCCTTACTATGCAGCAGCAGGTGCCTACTTCAAAAGAATATGCCAATTTATAACCAAATACTTAAAAAAACAGCTCATTCTGGCTCTCACTCAGTTGATGGCAGACGAGCCCCCTGCTGGCGACCAATAGAGTCGCTTGTACAGACTTTTAAACACCTGGTGCCGTAACATGGCTGGGAGAGACCACTGGTCTCCCTGCTCTATCAGTTAAATGTCTGTTCAAGTGATTGGTCGTTCGTACGGACTTTTAACTGTTGCAGCAGGGAGACCAGTGGTCAGGTTGCACCTTAAGGAGTTAACGGGCCATGCTAGATGGGGAAGGGACCAGGGAGATTAGTAGAGGAAGACGATCACGAAGATTCTTCGTGTTGTGTGTCTTCGTCTTAGTCTACGTTTTACCGCCGCTATCTTCTCTTCTTCATGTCTTCATAACGAACACGAAAACGCGCTCTTTGTGTTCGTTTTCATGTTCGCCCAAAGACAAATGCGCAAGTCTATTGAATATGTGGCATATAGCTTACTAAGATAAATACTGATTAATAATTATTGGAAATGCAGTCAGTATGTACATTAAAATTCATTAAGACATTAATATTTTTCCTTCTAGATTGTAAGCTCATTTGCACAGTACTCTTGTTATCTTTTGTTTGTGTTATTATTAACTATATCCTTTAGTTCTGCAGAATGTACAAATCAATAAATAGAAGAACATTTCCTTTAAATGATTCAGAATAAACAGAAGTACACTTACTAAGCCACCAGGGGTCACGCAAGTACAAAGAAAAAGGAAAATCTGTAAAGTGTATTAAACGTTTCATAGCTTCCCAGTTCAGTAATACTACTGAATAATCTGGGGCTTATTTTGATATATCCTTCATACTATATTAGGGTCCTCCATTGCGTGTAATATTTAGACATCCTGTGTCTTTCACTGTAACCCATAAACTAGTATTGGAGATATGTGCTGCTAGTAACATCACACAAAAAACCTACTCTTATTATCACACCTAACAGACACAAAGGGCAATATACATGCAATACATACCTAGACTACCTGTTCACTTGTTGACATATTCACTTAACACAAAGTAGATGGTTGGTTGCTTAAACAAGTTAAGTATATATAAAGTTAAGTATATGAATGTTTTGTGTATACATACCGTATGTGTACTTGTTCTACGACAAAACAGAGAATGTAAAAAGTGCATATTATGAATGGACCTTGGTGCTGCTCAACTGCAAGAAACTGAACTCCTTCTGCAAAATATATAGTTGAAGATGTTTTATTAAATGTTTTTACCTTCCTACATCAAACCTGTAACTCACTGCTTAGGAAATAAACTTATTGGACTATATGGACATATATTGAATATGTTGAATGAACAGTGTAAAACTTTTAGGGTGCATGCCCAGGCGCATGCCCAGGCACATATTCTCAATGGATTCAAGAGTCATTTCTTCCAGTACTCAGTACTTGTATCCTTAAACGGGTAAGCCCTAGTGTGTATGCTCTGTCAGGGAAATGTTTATGTGACTTGGCCACTGACATTGTGTGCATGGCTAGGCCCAAACGTATAAAAATTGTAAGTGGTAGAAGAGGAAATGGGTGGGTGGGGGGTGGGGCATATCTTAACACCGCTCTAGGGGCCAGGAGATTTTTTTGCACTGGCCAAGAGTCTTCAGGTAAAACCTGGAGAGTTCCTAAGTATGGTCATGTGGCCGCACCTATCCAACCATCACAAATGATGTTGCTTTCAGGGCACTGTGCAGGCTGTTTGTCATTACTTTTATTGGGGTTAAAGTTGCCTTCCAATTAAGGTTAAGTTTAAAGTTTTGTTTTAGTTTGAGTATGGGCCAAGAGCTTTTATATATTTTTGTTTTTTGTTTCAAACTGTTGTTTCTAATATCATTTTTAAACTAAATAAAAGACCAAGGTCTGTTTTATTCAATTTGGTGTAGTTAGTTTTATTAAATTTGTTTGTGTTTCTTCATATATGTATATCCCTTACAACCACATGGTAAAAAATGTAGTAGTACAAAATCAAGGTATTCACTGAAATTGCATCTATCTACAATTTTAAGTCACAACCTTCAACGTATTTCAGATGTGCAAAAATCAGCTAAAACTCTTACAATCGAAATACATCAGTCAAAAATCTAAAAACAAGTATAGGGGTTTATTTGAAATTATCTACATTTCATTGAGCTACAAGCATCATGTTTCCCATATACAAGCAAAACTTGTACCACCTGTTTGGTGTTACTGTATATCAGGCATGTCCAAACTTTTTTCGAAGCGCGGCCAACCATTTTGCCTGACATTCTTTGAACCATTAAAATTAAATGCAAATTAACTATTTTATGCAAAGTTTATTGAAAACGGCATACTTTTCATTTTGTGACTTGGATGACAAATCTAAACAGGTGTTAAATCACTCTGCCTTTAATATAAAAAAAAACAGATCTATATTTGGGCAACTTATCTGGGGGGGCCTTATCAGTCCGGAACGCGGGCCGCAATTGGCCCTCGGGACGGACTTTGGACATGCCTGCTGTATATGTGCCCACATTATACATTAAGAATGCTGTGGTTAATGATCTCCATGCTGTTTGCGGTTCTACATGAAAAGTTTCTTAGATATATTCATAACTAGCACTACGTAGTAGTGCATGAACCAATTGGGGATAGTCTCAGTGGCCAGTCTGACCCTGTACAGCAGTCAGATTTGAGTGGTCAAAATCAGGTAGATAAGTTATTTGGTTCAAAATGTGCTGCCTTAAAGTGACACTCTGTACAATCTGTTGACTGCATTATCGATATCGCAGATAAATGTTAATGCTATCTTCGGGCCAGAGGAGAGATTCAAGAACAAGGTGATATATGTTGGTTAGGTACCCATCATGTTACTTCATCAGGTCAAAACATCTACTCTTTTGATAATACAGATAACACTTTATTGGCCCATTGGTTCCTCATACTCATAGTACAAAGATTTTTACCCATCTACTCTTACCTTCGTTCTTCAGTTTCTCAAGCTACTTTCTGTAAACACATTCTGTAATTTTTCCAGGACATATGCATTTCACATTTATCTGACCAGCACATGTAAAATCCCACTATATGGAATGTATACATTTACAGAAGGGAATAAATATGTGCTATACAACATATGTTGACCAGCAACCAAAAACTGGCTGTACTGTGTCTCCACAAATGCTGATGCCACCAATGTAATTCTCCATTCTGTTGTCCTCACCACTAGGTCCCTAACCATACTCTTGATTTGATTTGACTTTCTGACCCTTATCTCTGGTTAATGCGGCTCTTTAAAAAAATCCAAATGCACAATGTTAACATTTGTAAGATTATTACATAATATCCTGTTTAGCGTTTCTAACAGCACATAGGAGTTTACAGGATGTTCATAACTCTCTACAAGTATAACTTCCATCATAAGTAATTTATATGCCTTAATCAGCGATACCTCGGGTATCCACGTGGTGGATGCTGCCCTTTGCCTTTAATTATCAGGGTCAATGAAACTTCATGTCATTCTTCTGGTTCTCAGTATCAAGGAGGGGTTAGTTGTGTGCTACAAATTCTCCTTGCATAAAGTGTTTCATAGGTACTATTACATTGTTTTAGTAACAGTCATTACATTTTTCAAGAGAGCTTTATTTCTGATAAGAGGTTACATGTATATAACAAATAAACTGTAAGACTATATGATTCATGTCTTGATTGTTAGAGTCCCTCACTATAGGATAAGTGGGATCATTCCACAAAGGGCTATCTTAGTGAGTTATCAATGTATTAGCCACACATACGCTTTGATTGCTACTATTCTCTGATAAAGCATATATTTATTTTATGTAGAGGCAGGTCTCATATAAATGTTTACCCAGTGAAGCCACACTGACTTCTATGCTGGTAATCATGTGACGGAGATCTCATTTATATGACGCAGAAACCAAGCCCTGGTTACTTTGCAACAAGGAGTGTCAAACTTCCTGCTTAAGCAATTGTGGCAACAGATAACTGAGAGCTGAATAAGTTATATATTTTTAAAGTGGCAAGCACCTATTAGCCTACAAAACAGGCTAACATTAGATTAAGAAAAAAAATATGACTTGCTTTATAATTTAAGGTATTTTGGTATATTAAAGTTGAATCGTTTTAATACAACAGGGTAATGGATCCTGCATTTTCATAACATAGCTTAATATGTGAACATTTTAATACTATGTTGATTATTGTAAATTGTTTTTATCATTATTATGTAAGAACTTTGAAAACGAATGAACATTCCAGGAGAAGTATAGCTTCCACACCAGTAAAAAAAACGATACCAAAAAATGTGTTCAGATAAACAGAAAGATACACACAGTGGCGTATTCAGTATGCCCCAGATGTCCTCTGTACAATTGACGTCCTCATTGCTAAGTAGTGGTATATGACACTGGTAAAGTGGTTTGGAGGTTGTGTCTGTCACGGTCAGGACTACTTGCCAAGCCGTGACTATGTGGAGGGCGTGGGCATGAAGGGGTTAATAGCACCAGGCCTCTGGATTTACTAACTTGACCCCTTAACAAGGCATAAACTATACCAAATTAACCCCCAAATCCTGCCTGTATCCCATCAGGTAGTCTGCCACCACTCACGATTTTGATACCGGATTCGTGAGAAATCCAAATTAGAACCTTTGTCTCTATAAATATATCAACCCACCCCGGGCAAACAACATATATATATATCCAGTAGAACTTAATAACAATATGGTAACGTGTTATCCTCTCTGTGGGTTTGTGGATATCGATACTAGAGCCCAAAGACAGACTTAGATTATGAATATTTTAATAACAAAAATACAAAGATTACACAGTGCCAGAATTACAAAAAACAAGACATACAAAATAAAAATAAAAACAGGCAAACAGTTCTTAAAAACAATGGGACTTAAACACAGGACCCTCACTCACGAGTTTCTCCAATAAGTAGGCCTGTGGGAACTCCTTAAGTCCAGATGGTTCTTATGATGTTGTTCCGATCAGAGTATATCATGGAGTTCTGCTTTGAGGTCGCTGCATTGTCCCTAAATCAGACTTTTGCAAGCAAACGCCCCTCTGACCACATGACTGATTATATGACACCATCCCCAAGAATTGGGTCCCATCTTTGATGTGCCAATAAGTTATGGTGGGGTAAAGGTGATGGAAACCCCTCCACTTAAGATAGGAATGGAGGGGTCCTTATCTGTTAGGCCATGAATCACCACAGGGGTCCTTTGGGAAGAACCCAGAACAGATACAGAGGGCATGCACAAAGAAACACATTAAATCAACCTCAGATTAACTCATTGAATGCTTAAACAAAGAAACTAACCACCTCTGCTGGGTTACCCTTCCATGCATCCACTATGTTATATGAGTTAATCATGACGTTGTGTCAGTTTCACACAAAAAAACCATAGCATAAATGGACCAGTTGGGACTTGGGGGGGATCACAGGTCTCTCTTGTAACAGGCTTATGGAGCAGCAGCAGAGGGACAGGCAAAGATTGAGAATTCACTAATCCAGGAATTTGCGAGGTGATTACTAGTGAGAGTTGTAGTGGCACATTTTAACCAGCCAGCTTCACAATCCATTACGAAGAGCTAACCCTTGTTTCTGCTGTATAAAGGACTGGGATGACTTTGGTTGCATAGCTAGAGACACCAAAGTCTTCTTCAGGGGGCAGGTCAGCCTTAGGACAAGGGAAAGTGAACATATCACATGTAGAAGGACTCTGGAAGACATGAGCGGGAAGGACAACACTCAGCAAGATAAAGATAGTTGAAGTTGGAGATGATGAGAGTTGAAGGTCTGTGCATGATTGGTCAGATAAGCAGCAAATGAACATGTACTAAAGATTTCTAGACTGTGGAGATGACCCACAAACCTTTTTGCTGTCCAGTACAAAATAATCCATTGGCGTCTACAGATAAAACATAAAATCTGACAATTAAGAACCACTTAACCCATCCAGTCTGCCCATTTTTCCTAATGTCAAGAACCCTCACAACGACTATTATTCCTTATTCCTACATCATACTGTACATGTTTAAATTTCCTGATTTTATTAATCCCGTCCACTTCTGCTAGCTCACAATTAATGAATATTGCACCTAATCATATAACCCTCTAGTTTTAGATTATTACCTCTTGTACCTCCTACTTTGAAATCCATTTCCTTCTCTTCAATCCCGTTATGTATTTTAGTGGTCCACATCCTCCTGTTTCTTCTCCACATTTTACATATTGAGATATGTCTTTTTACACTGCAAATCATTTTGTCAGCCCTTCTCTGTTCTTCAGAAAGGTACACAATGCTTTAGGTGAAATCTGACCAGAGATCTTTAAGTGGCATAATAAATAATCCTCCTCCTTTCACCAGTGGGTACACAGCTGGGAGATGTTACCATGAAATATTATTCAAAATTATTTAGACATTAGCACATCATTCACCTCAATATGTCCTTAATTGGTGGAAGGTGATTTCCAGCTTCTTCTGAAAAAGTTGGTGTTGGGAAAGGAGATATTATAACATAATGGGTGTAACCAGGGCCAGCCCGACAATGGAGCCAAGTGGGGCAACCACCCCAGGCGGCACTTTTGCCGCCCCAAGCCCTTTTTTTTTTTTTTTTTAAGCCGAGGAGAGGGGCGCCAAGTGGTTTTATCTTACCAAGTTATCAGTACCCGCTCGGCGCCCCTCTCTCTCTCTCCTCTGTGAGCGGTGAGTCTCCCTGCTCTGTCTCAGTGCTGGCTTGTAATGTTAAGCATTTAACTGACTACAGTTAGGTTGGACTTTAAGGGCTTCTCAAAAGGTGTGCAATTCTAGGTGGCCATTCAAAAGATGTACTGGTATCGTGTTCCAGCCAGTGATCATCAGCCTGTACTGAATACCCGCATTTTTGTTTATTTAGGATCTGCATGATTATTCATCTTGCTATCTTATCTCTTCCCCACTGTTAGGGTAGTTATTAAATGAAGGCTTGGTGAGGAGAAGGCAAAAGGAGAACATCAAAACAAATACCGTATTTGCTCGATGACGACCCTGATTATAAGACGACCCCCCAAAATCTGAATATTAATTTAGGAAAAAAAGAAAAAGCCTGAATATAAGACGAACCTATAGGAAAAAGTTTAACCAGAAAAATATTAATTCATGTAAACTATTTTTTGTTTTTAATTTCCTTTTATTTACAACCTGCCCCCAGTTATTGCTCATCTGCCCCCAGTTATACACATCTGCCCCCAGTTATGCACATCTGCCCCCAGGCATGCCTTATACCCTCCTATATGACACTCTGCCCCATGTTATGCCTTTTAACCCCCTATATGCCACTCTGCCTCCAGAAATGCCCTATACTCCTATATGCCACTCTGGCATATAGGGGGTTAAAAGGCATATCATAGGACAGAGTGGCATATAAGGAGACGCTTACATACCCAGACACTAATATACCCACCCAGACACTTACCTACCCACTGAGACACTTAGATACCCAGACACTAATGTACCCACTCAGGCACTTCACTCACCGCGATGCCTCAGCAGGCGCTTGCTGCAGCTCCCACGGGATTACGGCATGACACTGTGTGATCCCGCTAGGCCCACCTCCTCCAGAAAATTGAAGAGGTCTACCAGATCCGCTTTGGGACGCACAGTGCCGCCGGGGTCCCAGTCTTGCTGCTGGAGCAATCTCCCCAACCGGCTCTGATTTTCCCCGGCAGTAGGAAAGTACGCGCGTATACAACCTCGGCTTCTGCCGGCACTTTCGCCAGCTCTCGGTGATAGGCGTCAGCAGCAGCTGAGGTTACCATACAGGTGGATCCAGCACTGCGGGGGATCTGGATCATAGTCTAATAGTCAGACCTCATTTGAGGTCTGATTAGAAGACAACCTCGATTACAAGACGAGGGGTATTTTTCAGAGCATTTGCTCTGAAAAAAAACCTTGTCTTATAATCGAGCAAATACGGTAATTGATTAGATGATGCTGACCCTGCCACAGGCTGTACACACTCATCTTCTAAGCGATGAACAAAATATCTAAAAAATAATTACACCAACAGACAAACAAAACACAGAGGTTCAATATGCCAATGAAAGGTAAATGTCAGATGCCCTTTAATTCTTAACAGTCTGGCCTTACACTGAGTCCAAGGAACCAGTTACGTGTGTGTGTGCAATGGCACTTTTTTGTTTAGATTGCAATGTAAACCATTTTGTCTAAGGAATGCTGTAAGAAAGCCACAAGGTGTGGCATTAGTCAGAACATTTATTACAGCCTGTTTTGTCAATGAAAGTGAGATTTTAAAGAGTTTGTCACTGCACAACACATGGGAACAGTAGTTGTTTTTATGATGTACCTTTTAAGTGGAAGTAATCTCAGTCTTTCAATGAATACAGAGGCATTTTACTGTCCTACTGTTCCAGTTCCATTTATATAAAATGTCCATTCTAACGAGAAAAACTGTTTAATTTCTTATCAATACACTAAACATTTGATGGTTAACTGGCCATTTCAGCTCCCTCATATGAAGGGTTATTCAGTAAAGCTGTAGTTGTACAGTGTGTCCCTCTGGTAGTACTTTATCAATACAAAGGGCCAACCCCAATAAGTTTCTCTTGTAGAGGAACATGGATGACCCAATATAATCATAGTTTTTGTTTGTCACGAAGAAACGAAGATAGCGGCAGTAAAACGTACACGAAGAGGAAGACACACAACATGAAGAATCTTAGTGTTTGTCTTCGTCTACTAATCTCCCTGGCCCCTTCCCCATCTAGCCTACCTTATCTCCGCAGCATTGCAGGGGTTGATGGAAGCGGAAATCCGTAGGTTCCAATAGGCTCACTCACACAACCTTTTTACCTCCTGATGGCGAACCTATGGATTTCTGCTCCTGTTAACCCCTGCGATGCTGCGGAGATAACGGGTGCGGAAATCCGTAGGTTCGCCATCAAGGGTTAACTTGGCCGGCAGAGACCAATGGTCTCCCTGCTCCAACAGTGAAAAGTCCATATGAACGACCAATAAAGTCGCTTGTATACCCTTTAACTGTTATAGCAGGGAGACCAGTGGTCTCTGCCGGTCAAATTGCTGGACCAGGATTTTAAAAGGCTGTACGAGCGACTCAATTGGTCGCCAGCAGGGGCCTTGTCTGCCATCAACCAATGAAGTACAGGTGTACTTCATTGGTTGATGGCAGAGGAGGCCCCTGCAGGCGACCAGTAGAGTTGCTCATACGGACATTAAAACACCTGGTGCCAAAGCTGCTGCATACTCCATACTACGTTAACCCCTGTATTAACCCCTTCTACAAAAAAAAACAGAAAAAACATACACGAGGAATGCACACGAATATTCACACAAACCGAAGACAGGGATGGGTGAATCTTCGCGGAATACGATTTCCCCCCCCCCACGAAGACAAGAGTTGGCCGGCGCCCAAGTCTACTATAAACTATCGCCATGAGTACAAAAAAGTGCACATACCAAAGATTGAGAAACGTTTCCTTAACAAAGGCATTTTAAGGAAGTCAATAACATTGTTCACAGAGTGAAGTCACTTGTGTCAGGTATTTTACAATGTCATTACTTCCTGCACAAAATAGCATTTACTAAGAATGTATCATAGAACAAAGGTCTGGACCCTGCTTTTGCAATGAATTTTATAAGCATATAAATAAAAACTAGAATAATTGTTGTAATACATTTAAATTCATTTCACTTATCTGCTTTTTCTGTTGGATTTTAGTGTTATAACTTGTCCTAAGCTCAAATGCTGTGTTAGCTTTACGCCAGATGTAACGGGAGCCATGTCCTCCAAAAACTTCCACTTTTGACTCATCAGTTCACAGAATATGATCCCAAGCATCTTAGATCATCAATATGTTTTTTATTAAATGTGAGACAAGCTTTTATGTTCTTTTTGGTCAGAAGTGGTTTTCGCCTTGCAACTCTTCCATGGATGCCATTTTTTCAGTCTCGTTCTTATTGTGGAATAGTTAACACTGCAAGGCAAGTGAGGCCTGTAGTTTTTACATGCTAGTCCGGGTTCTCCTGGATGAGTCATCGTTTCATTCTTGGAGAAATTTTGGTAGACCAGCCACTCCTGGGAAGGTTAACCACTAGTTTAATCCAGGTTTTCTCCATTTGTAGATGTTAGTTTAATGATCTGAACCATTTAAGTGCGACAAATATGCAAAAATAGAAGAATAGAATTTGGAAGGGGCAAATACATTTTTAATCTCCAGTCTGGACTTACATTGAGCCTAGCACTAATGTCCAAGGAAAGGAACCAGTTACGTGTGTGTGTGTGCACTAATATTGTTATTATTAAATAAGGGAATAAAATCACTTGAATAATATAAATACATGATGTAAAACTGGACTACAAAGAAAAAAAAAATAGTCACAATGGCACTTTTTGTTTACATTGCAATGTAAACCATTGTGTCTAAGGAATGCTGTAAGAATGCCACAAGGTGTGGCATTAGTCAGAACATTTATTACAGCCTGTTTTGTCAATGAAAGTGAGAAAAAGTGCAAAAAAGCATAATGCGAATGGCAGAAGACACTTTAATAGCTAAAAAAATATCCTTGGCAGTCTAAGAGCACTTAGAGGTAATGGAAAGCTTAAGAGAGTTGTGGATACACATTCTACGATTTATTTATACAGTATAGATAAAAAGAAATTATAAACACCATTATTAATGGACAAAAGAATCTGAGTTAAAAAAAAATGATATAGCGTTCAGTCTCGCTGCTCACAAGCGTTTGTTGCAAAGGGTTCCGGCCAATTGGCATGCCCCTTCACAATGCTATAAAATGCACCCAAAAAGGCTCTTTTTACTAGCTGACATTGTCAATCCAGTTAACCAGGAAATGGACACCTAACATTCTCTGTGGCAACTGGCAATGGAACTTTGTGCCATGTTCAGACCTTCCCCCCTTTTTCTGGTTCTTGTTAACATTTACCGGTATTTACATAGATCCTAAGTGTACCCCATGGTTATTTATATATTTGTTCTCTTTACTTTGGTCCTTGCCTCTTGCATTGTCACTTGATTCTGACTAGTTTAGAACCGCTATTCTCCTCCACATTTAATATCGAGCACCAGCCCTTAAGAATCCAAGTGCTGTTACACCAGATCGATGGCAGGAAGCTAAGCAACGCTGGCTCCTGCTGACCAGGGAAACCCCAGGCTGTCGAATGACACCCTGATCTCCTAAGTACCGGTGGGGATATGTCCCTGCGGTGCAAAAACCATAAAAGGTACTATTTTTATACACTCTATTATCTACAACATGTTTTATAGGATGTATATGCATCATGGTCATATATAAACAGTAACCAATAGGAAATTTCTTGATAAAATGTTGCCCCCTAGCATCACCTCTAACCACACACCTTAAAGAAAAGTCGCCCTCTGGTTATTTGTAGTTACAGGAGGTATGTTATTTGTAGTTAAAGGATGCACGTTAAAGCATATATACATTCGTTTGCTCTAATACCATGTATATTTGTGACAAAAGTATTGCCTGTAACATCATAAAAACGCTATTATGAATTTTGTGTTGTTTCTGGCCATATTGAAGATGATGATAACACAAGAGTTCTCTGGCAATCCTATGGATAGATTTATGCCTTCTTTTGTAGTATAAAATATGGGGACACCTGGTCAGTTGAAACGATTGTTAAGTGCCCTGGGTAGGTCTACAAAAAACAGCATTTCGAACATACACACCATTAGTAGCCAGGCACTGGTTTAGAAATAGGATGAGACAGAGATAAGGCTGACAGTATTTTAGTAATTTAGTAAAGAAACATAAAGTGATTAGAGCTAGCTCTAATTTAAAGATTTTACAACCAAACTAACAAAAACAACAATAACATTATGAACTAAATTGCAGCTCTTAAGACGTCAAAAGGGGTAGAACAATTAATTTATGACACTGAAACCTTGTTTTCTTCCTTTGAAATAGCCGTGAGACTTGTCCAATATTAGGGCATCTAAAGAGGGAAAACATGTCATTGGAAAAGCTTTTAGTTCATAATTAAAGACGAACCGTGACCTGTGTGGAAAAATACATTCATTTGATATGATGTGGTCTGAAGAGTGGGTAAACAGACAGACTGGAGACGGAGAGACTATAACAGCTAAATGCAACAAAGTCTTTACCTTCTGGGTTGCCCTAGGTCTGAGCCACAGAAGCGCTTACAATTGTGAGGTCCTTACTACCGAGTGCCAGATATGACTTTACATGCCCTCTGTAGTGTTAAAAGGCCAATTGGGGAGATCAGTGATCTGCCTTTTTACCGGATCAATGAACAGTGGTGCTACAGGGAGCCTGATCGCCCAAAATGTCAAATTACCCACTGGATAAAGGGGGAAATGAAGAAATATTTTCACAAAACTTTGCATTTGTAGGCAACTTGATCATATATTACATTACTTTACAATGCATTATAAAAGGTAAACCCCTAGATTGTCTCTTTGTGTAGAAGAGGCTTGCTGGGGTTAGCCCTTTATGCCCAGTTAAGTCGGGAAGTCGAAATACATACACATTGTGATACACATTATAAATAAATTGTCCGTGTCTGTTTATGGAATAAGTTTGCTAAAGTCATAATAATAAAAACACACTACTGCACTGCAAAAATACACAAAGTTTAATGAGACGCTTTTCAGCCTAATATAACTTCCTCTTCCAAAGTATAAAAATATAAAAAGTGCAGCTCTTACTCAATAAACATACACAGTAAGATCAACTTATATTTTAAAGGTACATTATTCATTTATAGCTTTAGTGTCTGCCTAGGTATGCATGTTAGTGTGTCTGCTTGGATATGTTAGTGGGTCTGCCTGGGTATGCATGTTAATATGTGTCTGCCTGTCTGCCTGGAATGCATGTTAATATGTGTCTGCCTGGGAAAGCATGTTAATATGTGTCTGATCTGCGGAATGGCATGTTAATATGTGTATGTCCTGGGTATGCATGTAATATGTGTATGCCTAATGCATGTTAATATGTGTCTGTCTGGGTATGCATGTTAATATGTGTCTGCCTGGGAATGCATGTTAATATGTGTCTGCCTGGGAATGCATGTTAATATGTGTCTGCTGGGATGCATGTAATATGTGTCTGCCTGGAATGCATGTTAATATTGTCTGTTCTGCTGTCGGGAATGCATGTTAATTGTGTTGCCTGGGATGATGTAATATTGTCTGCCTGGATGCATGTTAATATGTGTCTGCCTGGAATGCATGTTAATATGTGTCTGCCTGGAATGCATGTCTAATATTGTCTGTCTGCATGTTAATATGTGTCGCTGGAATGCATGTTAATATGTCTCCTCAGGAATGCATGTTAAATATGTGTTCTGGCTGGTATGCATGTTAATATGTGTCTGCCTGGGTATGCATGTTAATATGTGTCTGCCTAGGAATGCATGCTAGTGTCTGTCTGGGTAAGCACATTAATGAGTGCCTGACTAGGTATGCATGTTAGTGTGTGCCTGGCTTTGTATGTGTGTCTCTGTATGTTAGTGTGTCTGGATATGTATGTTAGTTTGCGTTTTGGTTTGTTTGTGTATACATCTGTGTCTGCCTGAGTATGTTAGAATGGGTGTCTGGGTATGTTAGTATGTGAACACGTGTCTTTGGGTATGTTAGAATGCGTGTTTGGGTATGTTAGTGTGTAAACGTGTCTTTGGGTATGTTAGAATGTGTGTTTGGGTATGTTAGAATGCGTGTTTGGTATGTTAGTGTGTAAACGTGTCTTTGGGTATGTTAGAATGCGTGTTTGGGTATGTTAGTGTGTAAACATGTGTCTTTGGGTATGTTGTTTAAAGTGCATCTGGTTATGTTAGCACGTGTCTGGGGTTTTTATTGTGAGAACATGTCTTTGGGTACGTTAGCGTGTCTTTGGGTATGGTAATGGCTAGCTGTGTCGGCATGTCTGGGTGTGTGTGTTAGTGCGAGTGTCTGTGTTAGTGTAGAGTGCCCAGGCGAGGTCAGGCCCTTGCAAAGCGCTAGGATTTTCTGCTGTAGCGGGCAACCTAGCATGCTTGCCTCCAATATAACCAGTACTTATAAATAATAATGAAAGCTATATAATGAGATGATTATAAAGCTTTTCCTAGTTGCCTTATTGCTGGTCAAGAAAATGAAACTACAACAGAAGAGACACAATCGTCTATTGCACCACACGGGAGCCGCATCCCGGAACCTACCGCCCTTTGTACAATTGGCACATGGCCAATATCCTACCAGTCGGGTGTAACCAACGCCGATAAAAAACAATCTGTATGCTTTTATATAGGTATATATACCGTATATATTTATATATATTATATAATTATAATGAATCCCCTCCTCGCTTCATGTCAGGTGACAGGTTTCTAGATTACAATGTTTCCTGTTAATGTTTAACGTTTCATTCACTGCATTCTCCCCATCACACAAATTCATTATCGACAAAAGGCCAAGATTATCATTAACCCCTAAAAAGTAATAATTTAGCCCCTACTAATAACTAGCCGAGCACATTACGTCATATGACCCGACGACCTGTCCTTAGCTCACCCTTAGTTCATTATCAGTGTAGCTCCGCTCCCCACTGCCTTCAACTCATATTTTTGGGTTCTTTGACCCCGCCCCCATGCCGGGACTTCCCTGCGAGTCCTCCTGTCGGGCTAATCGCGAAGCAGGTCTGAGTGACTTCAAGAGGTGGGCGGGGTCAGCACGTTAGGTTTCCTGGTGCGGCAGGAATAAGGCGTAATAAGTTCTGCAGTCCTAAGGTGGCTGGAGTTAGTTATCCTGGTGGCTTACAGCGAGTGGGCTGAGCACTGGGCTGACATCCGAGAGGCTCGTACCGTAAAGCACCTAAATCGAGGTAAGAACTTGCGGCTGAGCGTTACTTTAGCAGTGACCCCTGCGGGGGTCGCTCTGTAGATGGAATTAGTAATGTTAGAAGGGTGTGCGAAATATTGTCACAGTGTCACCTGTACACCGCTGTAAGGGTTAAATACCGGTGTCCGTATCAGAATGGTTCATGTGTAATCTTTGGTTCATGTGTAGTTGTTTTTCCTCCGAGTTTTCGGCTGTTGTCTCCTTCAGACTGATATTGTTCCGTAAACTCCCTGTATCTGCAGACCGACATAGTTGGTGGTTATTTTATGGGAATGAAGTCCTGCCAATATAATTCAATCAGTTCCTCCATAGACTTACCGTATTCATTAGAGGGACCCTCCTCTCTCGGTGATTTAATGGAACAGTCCAACCATTATCAGCCGTTCTGCATATTCTTTGCCCGCACTCCTCCTTCTAGACGTGCAGATGTGTTTTGGCTACCGAACGCATTATATGCTGGCCACCAGCCAGCGCTGGCTCACGTGAGTGGGCCTAACTAGACACGACACATGCTTGAGCAGAATGTCCTTTTCCGATTGAGGCATCGTACTGTATGATAAGGAGTCCGGGTGTTTGTCTTGCAGACTGAGCTGATAACGGAGACAGAACACATGCATAACACTCAATTGGTGGAATTTCCCTTTAAAAGTATCACAGTTGAAATTCCTGCTTGGACACAGGTGACTTCAAATATATTTTATTTGACAAGTCGTAGTTTTCCTATTTAATGTTTTAGCCAACATTTCGTCGCTACGGTATGATCTACGTGGCCGACTGTTGAAGGGTTGCTCAATTACAATGTTCCCAGGTCAAAATTCTACGACATGTGATTACATCAGAAGTCTCCCTTCCTGCTTCTCTTTCCCTTTTTAAAGTTTAGTAAATACAGCTGTCACTGCGTGAGCTCTAGAATGTGTAGCTTCTCCTTATATATGTAGGAAAATGGAAACTGCTTACATTTCAGCCCCCAGTAAACATTCCTTTGAACGCAATTTATTCCATTGACAGGGCATACAATGACTAACTTTTCCTTGTAAGATTGGGCTGACTTATAGGTTCTCTTATGCGCCTTCCGTTTCTCTGACCGATAATGAACTTGTGTTTAGGTTAAAGGGACGCTTCAGCCCTAATATGCTCTTTAATGTACATGATAGCTACATTGTCCCTTCTGACTCGTCATAGTGTTTCATTTGGGAAGGCTGCTGGAGAGGGTCGGTTCAGACCAGAAGTGGACTGTAATCTTGGGGCCTGTTAGCTCATATGCACACACCCATCCATGTTTATACACGTAGACACACACATTCACTCCTTTTTTTTATAATTTAATTTTTTTATTGGGTTTTTACTCATGTTCACATATTGTCGGTTACAAGAATACACAGTAGTCAGTGATAAGCCATACGTAGTGACAGTATGATATACAGTATCTCGTATACGTATCCATAACAATATCAATGATACATACAGCCAAATTTCCTTTGTAGAACAAAAAAAGCATTCGTTGACCTCGCATGACTTATCTAGGAGTATTACACATTAATATAATCCAGCTGTATAAATGCAGGGAAGAAGTATAGCCAAGTGAAGTGACAGCGCAGTTGACCATTGTGTAAATGGATAGTGAACTGTCGAGGAGCAATAAAAAAATAAATATACATTTTTCATTGACTTAAAATAATTTTAATAAACAAACAGCAGAATAAAAAAACTTTCTGAGAAACTGAGAAAAATGCTTTCTTTGTTTTTATTTCCCAACCTGGCCCTCCAGTTATGCAGATTTGAGCCCAGGCTTGCCACACTGCCCCCCAGATATGCCACTCCGCCCTCCCCACATATGCCTTATATATCCTAATTGCCTATACCCCTGAATATGCCACTTGTGCCCCTGATATCCACCTGTCCTCCTTCAGTATGCCTTATATTACCCTATTATGCCTTATACTCACTGATATGCCTTATACCCCCCATATACCATAGTGCCCTCTGATATGCCTTATACCCCAGATATGCCACTCTGCCCCTGAATATGCCTTATATGCCACTGTACCCCCAAATATGCCTTATAGCCCTATATACCAATGTGCCCTTGATATGCCCCCCCAGATATGCCACTCTGCCCCCCTGATATGCATTATACCCCCTATATACCACTGTGCCCTTGATATGCCCCCTTGCTCCAGACTACTTGGTGTCTAGTAGGGGCAACCGGTGAGCATCTGTGTGATGTGCGTAGACAACCCCTGCTGGCCGACACTTTCACTGGAGCTTCTATGAATGAGCACCGGAAGGTCATGTGACACCGGTGCTTAATCGTAGAAGCCCCAGTGGAAGTGCTGAAGTAGCGAAGGATGTCTGCGCGCATCGCTCAGACACCCACCGGCTGCGAGAGAGAGTGATCCACGGATCCTCCTCTCAGGCAGCCAGCGAATGTTGCGCATTGCGCGCAGAACACCTCCGCTGTGCTGGCCGATACTTCTGCCAGGGCTTCTATGGTGAAGCACTGGAAGGTCACGTCATGCTGGTGCTCCATCATAGAAGCCCCGGCAGAAGTGGAGGACAGTAGCGGAGGCACAGTAGCATCGCACACACACCCCCAATGCTGCAATGCTGCAGGGGATCTGGATCTTAGTGTTATTATCCGACCTCTATTTGAGGTCGGATTATAAAATGAGGGGTATTGCAAATGCTCATCTTATAATCGATTAGTTGTTGCAGCCCTAAATTGAACTATTCAATTTTTACTTTTCCAGAGATAAAACGCCCTCTTGAATTTATAGTCACTTTCTAGGCCCAGAAGTCAGTGAGAGGAAAAGTAAAGGTTTTGTGTTATTTACTCCATTTCAATATCCATATTTTATTGAAAAGGATCAATGGCATTAATTGTGCCTTCAGTCATCGCTTGTATCCCATCACGTTACATCAATATGTGTTAGAAAGTCATGAAAAGATGGGCATGGATGGTGGGCTGATTCGGTGGCGCAATGGGCCACTTGACTAGACTTGCTCCCCAGACCGTAGGTGGAGGTGGTTCTATTACTTTACAATTCTCTGGTTAGACCATGCCTCGCAAGAGTATTGCATAAAGTTGTAGAGATCCCACATAGTAAGGATATTGGAGAAATCCTAAGCGGAATTGCAAAATATGATTTTTACATATTGGGATTAACATATTTCTATGATTTCAAATGAAGTCTCTACTTTTCCTTATACTGTAAAAAGTACAAACTCTGGTCTTTAGGGTACAAAAAAAATCTGGGTCATGAAGGGTTTGATGGTTTTTGGTGTTATAGTTAAGAAAGATGTGAATAACATAATATGTAAGACATTCAAATCTTAAACAGTCTTTTGTCTAATATTGCATTTAGTTAAAGACGTCTTAAATTGTGGAACTTACAAATTGACAGAATTATTTTCCCTTTCTTGCAGGTTTTATAGTGATGTTTCCATCTAACATTTCTGCCAGATGTTTCTGTGCACTTCACATCATCTTTCTGGCCCTCATCACTAGTAGTAACGGTGAGTCTTTGCGGCGTATTCACTAAAGTGAGCATTTGCAGGAGAGTTGGAGGTTTCGACTCTCTGACTTTGCTATTTGTTATGAAGGTTTGAGCTGGCCCTGTATAGTGCATAGTTTTAAGTGTAAGACTGAAGAAATATCAATGATGTAACTATACATTTTGCAGACCCAGCCAAGCTCTTCCTGAAGCACAAGTTTACTGGGGTTGGACTTTCGTAATGTGCGTTAAAGCCCAGGAGTTGAAATTACAACTTTCTCTCCTATAGTGGCTATGATTTCACTGTTTAAACATTTTTATTGTTTTTTGCCCGTCATCAATAGTGGCCGCACAGTCAAAATACAATCGATATACCATCTCACAATTACGTTAACAATGTTTAAACCACTAGAGTGTTGATCAAATATGTGATGCAGCAGGGCCCATGCACCTTAAGACCTTGATTAGTTGGCGCCATCTTCTGAGAGTTTATAGACTGTTAAAATTCACAAGCGTCGAATTTCCACTAGGCGGTTGGTTAGCCCACCATTGATTTGTCCCAGAAATCCTGAGCCCTTATCTTCAGAGCACTGCCACGTCACCTAAGTGTAACCATCCCCCTAAATTTTTATTGCCCAAAACCCATACAGGATGTGATGAACCAGAGTATGAAACCATTATACACAATGTGTCTCACTAGTTAACGATGTGAGTTCTGCAGCCTCACAAGAACTTAAAACCTTTTGCCCGTCCTCTCTTGCCCCTTCATCCCTCATCTTTTAAGTTCCAACTTTTTTGGGATTCTTCCCGATTTGAGCTTAGCTTGAAATACCTTTCTGGATGGGGGTGTCCCATCTATCCAGTACTGCGGGATGGCTTTACACTCTGTGGCCACGACCATCTGTATACGTCTAGACACTGGATGCTCCCACTGAAACTAAATATGACTTCCAGCAAGATGATCCTAAAAGTGCCCAGCTAGTTCCTCACCACACAATGACTGATTTGGGACCAAAACAGCTGTATGGTTGGACACTCATGAAAACATTTAGGGCATTTGTCATCCGCTTTTAGACCCATGTGGGCCTGTTGTTTAGGAGGCCATATGCCCCATGGGCTATTCTGAGAGCCATTTTAGTAAAAGAGGAGGTTGGAAGGAGTCTATTTAGTTTAAGGGTGGCTTGGGCCAAGTTATCTGGCTCCACTTGGGTCATTTTGCTCACCCAGTATTAGAGTCCCACAGTGGGTTATGATGCGGCCCCCTTGTCTCACCATAGAATAGAGCGTGTGTATTGAATATGGGGGCTCTCTGGCAAACCTAATTAGATCAATAATAGAATGATTCCAGTCTGTCTGGGTGAAATCTGTCTGTTCTAACGCCCCAGTTGTAAGTGGAAAACCACTGGAGGAGGTGTATTGTTCCTTGCATCTGTGCAATGGGAGGGGCTGCTTTGTGTCTCTATCTATGACATTTCCAATGTTTAAAATTTGCTACCAGATTTGGTTTAAATCTCTGGAGTTTAAATAGACTAATCCAAGGTTTCTTATTTTGCCATAGGCATTTTTATGAGTTTTTAAATGAGTTTAGTGTCAGCTTTTGGAAAGAGGATGGGCAGCATTTGAAGAGGATACAGAATTTTTTGAAAACTGATCTTGATCAAGTGCGCCCTTCCAGTGAAATCTAAGGGATTCCATATTTTGAGCTCTTGTGTGACTTTTTTGATGGTGGGAAAAATATTCAGCTTTATTTCCATTAAAAAATAAGTGTATAATAATAAAAGATTTGGAAAAAAATATTTTACTCATCTACAAAAGCGAATGTAAAAACCTGCTAAATAGATTCTATTTGTCCTGAGTTTAGAAATAACCAATGTTTTTATGTCCGTCCTTTGGAGGGTCTGGAGAACCTCTTGAAAATGTGTTTATCTTTAGTGGGTACTGCAATCATGGTTAATAGCCTCCTAAGCTCTTTTAAATCAGGCTTCCAAGGCCATATTGTGTATGGCAGACATTGACACCTTGGGAAGGGGCCACACGGGGCTCCTGTTGCAGTTTTGGGTGTTGCTAAATGTCTCAGCGTTGAGACATTACAGTTACACTGTTGTAGATCACTTTGTAAGCTTATGTAATACCATGACGTGCCTGATATGTCATTGGTCATTTAGGGCTTAATTGGTGTGTTCATGCCAGCCACGTTCCAAGACATCACCTTTAAGGCGAAGGGTATCAATCTGTACTGAAATGTGTGATGAGGTAGCAGGGGTAGTCGATCAGAGATGTCGGCATACACACTCCAGGGTCTCTACTGCATTCCTCAGACTTTCTGGGGACGTTGGCAGTGTCACCTGCCAGAAGGGAACGCCAGATGTACAATTAGCCATTCAAACAGCAGCATGCTGTCGGCACACAGCCAGTAGGCTTGGATTCTTAGTACTCATGAATGTCTAGGCTGACTTCTGTGCAGTGGCATGGACCACTCTCTGTCCCTGCAAAAAAAGGCTGAACATACCGGTAATACTATGTTCAAAAGTTTGTCATTGTATTTTTTTGCACACATAATAGTAATTCAAGTATCATGCAGGAGTCAAATGTAAAACAATTAAATTTATGTATTTTTCATTTTGTTTACATCTAGGTGATTGTGGTCCTCCTCCTAGACTTGTATACGCAGAGCTGCTTGCATCGTTTCAAGGCATAGCTGACTTTCCTGTTGGGAACAACGTGAGCTACAATTGTCGTACTGGTTACCAACGAATTGGCGGAACTGCTAACAAAATAACTTGCTTGCCTGATTCAACTTGGCCGGAGCCTACAGTTTTTTGTGAATGTAAGGGTTTTGGGTACTGCTCTAATTTTTTGTTTTGTTTTTCCTTTTCCATCACACTTAATTCTGAGGATACTGATGTTTTTTATTTTGTTTTCTGTTACAGTGAGAAGCTGCTCAAGTCTTTCAGATATACCAAACGGACAAGTACATATTGAAAGTCTTACTTTTGGCTCTGAAGTAAACTATACTTGTAATGAAGGGTGAGTATTCAGTATACAGTTTCTCAGTCTCCAGAGTTTTATTATCCATTTAAATCTGTATTGTCGTCAGCACAGATAGTGGATCTGTGAAGGGGATGCATTTCACTGTAAGTTATTGCCAAAGCTTTTTGTGGTATATTGTTGTGCCACTTAATTTAGTTTTTTTAAGTATTAAGGCATTAAGGCATTTCCTGGGTACTTACTTTTTTATTAAGAAAACAATGTTTTCTTTAAATACAATAGATTGGCTGCTTAAAGTGGCAGTCAGTGGTAGGAAAATGCTCCCCTTGACATAATTAGGAGCAGCTTCCAATTATGTGACCTATGGGTCTTGTTTAACACACCCAGTACCATGCTGTCTTGTGACGCAACTAGTTGGCAAAGGGGCAAAAGCATATGCAGGGTTCTGCAGAGCTGGTAGCTGAGCTGACTGGAGGTAAGTATATCACAGCTGGATGGAAAATAGCTGGGGGTGTAGAAAGGGACAAAGGCATATGGGACTCTGCATTTATAGGGGGGGGGTCACCATGTTATTTAAAAGGATGGCACGGCTGTCATATGCATCGAAAAACCATCAATGATCCTAAGACCAGAAACACCCCCGCCCCATCATATGGTCATAAGGTGTCATTTAAAAAAATATATATATCACTGTCATCTCTAAACACATACTCTTCTATTATTTGGTGGGTAGATTTGTAAAATGTAGAATTTTTGGGAAAAAAGGTCTGCTGTAAATACAGCTAAATGTAGTTCGCTAAAGTTTTATCTGATACATAATGACCAGTGATTTATTTTTTATGTGTATGTTTTTTAGATACAGATTCATAACAAAAATACGTACAAGAACATGCCAAGCAGATGGAACCTGGAGTGGTACAGATCCTGTATGTGAGAGTAAGTATTTGGGGGGGGGGTTTCTGCAACTACACCATTGTATCATGTTACATGCTGCACATGTTTTGTTACAAATTATAAAAAGCTTTAAAAATAGTATTTTCTTTTGTTCTACTGTTTGCTTAATGTTTTTAGGCAGCTGCATATTAGCCATTCATGCATATTCTAGCTCTCTTATGTTAGCCTATGGTAAACAATAGAATGGCTCATAGTTGATCACCCAAGCAGACAGACTGAAATCTTGAAAGTCTACGGAGGAACTTATCATTAGCGTTGCGATAAAGAATCCGCTCAGTGTGGTGTTTGAGCAGGGAAAGTCACCCAAATATCGACAGCCTCCGGCTATAAAATGTTATAAAACCAGGTTTTTGTCAGCTAGCCTGATGGGGTACATCTCAAGTTATTAAATGAGCTTGGTGGTGTACTAGCAAAACCGTCTACAGATTTATTTAACTATACCTAGAGGATTGGAAATGTGTGAATCCCAGTGCCTGCCACCCCTTCTGCGCTGCTGATCTTTCTACCAGGTATCCACTTTTAAAGGAAGTGCCGTACATCATGAAACCCCAGAAAGTTAATGGGCTGTTGGGAAGATCACTGATCCCTTTAAGTGGGGCTACAGTTATTCTATGATAGGGGGTAGTTATTTCAGTTGTTTTCTAACTTTAGTGTCCATGATACTTATTTCATTATCTGGCAGCTGCAGTCTATGAAAGTATGTAGAAACACATCCAACAAAAAACTGCATGACTTATGTCAAAAAGTTCAGACTAGAATTGGACTGTTGGGAGTTTTTCTTGCGCCTTTTTAAAAAAAAAAATAAAAACCCCAACTGGATTAGGTATAGGTGTCTTTCGGCAATTATGTTTTTCTCTCCATTCTTCCTTAAAGGCTGTGGATGGTTTTTCCTATGTGATATTCTTGGTGATATTCTTTTCACTTTAAGCTAAACCCCAGACTGGTGCATCTCCTGACTTTATCACGTGAATTGTTTTGATAGCTCATTCTTTTTCATGGTACAGTTGAGGTATGCTATTAAACAAACACTTGTGCTTTTCCAGAAATAGGTGTATTTTTTTTTACATGGATGGATGAATAACTTATGATCTTGTTCTGTTTTTTTTGTTACGTAGTTGTTACCTGTGTTCCTCCTGATGCAATAACTGATGGGAGTTATGACCCTGAGAAAGACGAGTATGCGTACCAGAATTCTGTGACCTATAAATGCAAAACTGGCTTAACACTTGTAGGTGAAGACTCCATTTTCTGCACAGCTCAAGGGAACTGGAGTTCTCCTGCTCCACAATGCAAAGGTTTGGATCAATCCTTTTCTATTTGCTGGGATATCCGATCACTCCAATGAGGCACTGATCACAGACAATGTGCTCTCTATGCAATAAGTAATAATTAAAAAAAAAAATTGAGCTAAGTGACGTCATTGCAACATCACTGGCATTAGTAACATGTTCAAGAGGTCCTTAAGAGGACCTCTAACTATACTGCACTGATAGCTACAATTGAAAACAAAAAATACAAAAACAACCCCCAAACCCATTAAGCCATATAATATATATATATATATATATATATATATAGTATAAAAAATACTATCCTATAGGGTACTATATGTAAGGAATGCATATGGCCCTCTAGTAAGAAGAAGAAAAAAAACCTAAGGATTCTATTATCAGGAGATGCAACAACATCTCTGCCGTAACACATACCCTGTTCAAACAAATCTAAGCAACACAGAAGTGTTGGTGAAAAAAAGCTCAGGAAATTTCTGCAGCCACCTTTGACAATGGCCAAATATCTGCATGAACAATACCCCTGATACAATAGTCTGGGTTGTCTGCATTACATAAATATATACTTTTGTGGGTATTTTGGTTTATTTGTTTAAAATTAGAGTTGCAATCCCCTCATACCTAATGGAAAAATGGTATGAATAATGTACACCTTATAGTATGTCTCCTGGGAAAGAAATTCTATATAAATTAGGTATTTCTAAAATCAGGACACCTAAATTGATAAACTTGGAGGGAATTTTCCATCACTTTACCTAATTTGTGAAGATTCAGAGGGAAATATATAAAATATTTTATTTTTATTTTTTTTTTAAATTTTCACTAGTTTTTACTAAATTTCTCATCCTAAATTTTTAGCTAACTATGGTATCAAAAGAAAGCCCTATCTCTTTCTATCCTGAAAAAACTATATAGTTTGCATGGGTACACTAGTGATAGGAAAGGAGAATATTCGCTGAACCGACATACTGCAAAAAATGGCAAACTTGCCTCGGGACTTGAAGTACCAAAAACCCCTGGGACTGAAGAAACAAAACAAACCCCAAAACTATACAAAAACTAACCACTCCTGCTTCTACATGTTTTTTAAGGTACAACTCTCTCCCCCAGTTATTCAGGAAAGTTGGAGTTGGTAGGAGAGTTTAAGGATTGCTGTAGTTTCAACTTCCTTAACCCATTCCCAACCATAAGGACGTACCAGTAAATCCTTAGAAGCTGTGTTAAGAAGCCCATTAGGGTGTACAGGTACTGACTTTCTTGCAGGAGAGCTCACTGGAGGATCTCCAGTTGCTAGATGATCGCACACATTGCACTCAGCAATGCAAGTCAGCGGAACCTTGCTTGCTGATCACAATGTGATTAGTGCAGGGGAGATCCAAGGGAAAAGAGTGAGAGACAACATCCCTTATCCATTATGTGACACCCACATTAACACACACATAAACCCATAAGAATACGCTCCTTCAGTGACTCGTAAACATGTGCACACACTAACAAATGCAGACACACACTGACATACTAAGACACTCAAGTTAACACATACCCACACAGACATGGGCACTGGAGGGGCAAATTCCATGTAAGGGTTGGCTCTGCCAATATGGTACTATGTAACGGATGGATATGGCCCTCTAGAACGTCAAAAAAACATTAATTTAGGCAAAATTGCTAGTATAGGTTTGTTTTACATACTAGCACTCAGTGTTTCTATGGTTTAAAATGAAAACCGTATTTTTCTTTATAAAATGATGTATAATTTGTATGTATCTTAATCATATGGTTAAAATAGTTCAGTCATTGAAGTGGTTTACATAAATCTAACTTCTTTCTAAATTATGTATACATCTACTTACAAGCTTTTCTTGTATCAGAAGCTCACTGATATTGGCTTTCATAATGTACAATGAAGTCAATGAGATGAAACTGGACCTCTCCTGCATACATTAGTGAACAAATCCAAAATCCTGCGGTAATATTCACATCACTGTACTTTTTTATTCTGTCATTCTGAAAAATTTACTTTTTTTTTTTTTATCTTGATAGTTGTTCGCTGCAGTGACCCAGTTGTCCCGGATTCTCATAAGTTATCAGGTTTCAATGGTCCACACAACCTGAATTCAGTTGTCAGGTTTGCTTGCAATGAAGGCTTCTCCATGGAAGGCTCCAACTCCGTAACCTGTGGTATTAACAGCACCTGGGTACCTGAATTACCTAAATGCCTGAGTGAGTATTGCTGGGTCCTGCTGGGACTTGAACATTCTTAGGGGCATGCAAGTAATAACGTAAATCCTCCAACATAGCCCGCATACAATTTTTAAACTTTTACTTTATACTTTCTCAGGGTAAACTTTGTAGGCATGTGGCACAAGTAGAGAGGTAAAAAAAGAGTATCTTTAAAAAAAAAAAACCATAGTGTTTTTATCTGGTTAGACATCTCGATGAAAGCTTTGAATGCCACTTCCTTTCTACATTAAAGGGACAGTTTAATGTCCCTCATAGCCTGAGTAAAGAAGAATGCATACTTACGTACCTTTTTAATATGCATTCTTTAAATATGGGGGGCAGTAGAAGCTGCTGCCGCCTTCCTCCTCTGTGGTCTGATGATTCTTTCTTTCTGCTGATTGCTTGCTTGATCAGCCAGTCAGCAGCTGACTCCCTCCCGCAGTGCTCAACAAGCTAGGGTTCAATCTGACTGAAGGCAGGGCTGCACTGGCCTGCATGTCCTTGAGCGATCTTGACGGTGTCCATTTCCATCATTCGTACCATTGGGTTTAGAGTTTTCTCATGTCTGACTTTAGTGTGATCAGCCTTTTTCTATGTCTGTTTCTTTTTGCTTGGCTGGGATTTTCTGGTATCTGAAGCAGTCTTTTGCATGGGTTTTTTTTGTTGTATAAGTGCTTTGTGATGCTTCATCTTTTGCATCCAGTGGATTTTTCTTTATTAGACTAATCTTGATCGTATTACCGAATTCACCACGGCAGTGTAATGCATATAAATACATCTCAGCTTGTTCTGGTTATCAATGAATGTTTAACCCCTTAACGGTTCAGGGCTGTTCAGGGCTGTCACTATCACTTTTCTCGCCTAAACAGCGTTTAAGCAAGGCATTGAGCAACACCAAACACCCACCCCAGGACGCGTTGTGACCGCTCCGGAGAGCGGTCACAACCTCCACTGTGAGTGAATCTGCCACTCGCAAGATGGCAACGCCCTTTAAAAAAAACAATACAGTTGAAAAGACTCTGGCTCCACTTGCAGGTTGAATAGAGGTACTGCATGCAACCATGCAAGTCAATGGAGCCCAGCTTTCTAATCACAATGTGATTAGTAAGATATGAAAAAAAAATGTGCTAACATTTAAAAATAATTATGCAGTGATGTCACCAGAGGAACCATCCAGTACCAGCAAAATGTAAAACAAAAAAGTCCAAAAAAGAATAAAATAACGAAAATATAAAAGTTTATTATTTTGAGCAAGTGCTAAAATTAGCGCTTTATCGTCTCAAAAATCTCGACATAGAGTTAAAGTAAAAGCATTTCAAATACCCAAGGGGTATCTAATTTCATAAAAAAATGGTTTGATGGGGTGAATTGGAGTGGCCGGGCAAAGGCACAGACTGACCAAAATGGAGAAAAAAAGCGTATTTCCCAAATGTGTCATTTTAAATCCCAAACAACTCGACGAAACCATGCATATGGGGTATCACTGGACTCGGGAGATGTTGCTGAACACATATTGTTTGTTGTTTGGCATTGACATATACCAGGAGCTTTAAATTTATAACTAAATTACAATTTGTGAGGGAAAAAAATACTATTACAAAGTTAATGTTGCAGCTAAACTTGTTCCTAAGTTCAACTTATCTATTACATTGTTCACTTTTATATTTATTGTTGTATTTGTTTTCCCTCAGTTGAATGCCCAACCCCTAATGTTGAGAATGCTGCGATATCTGAATTAACTGGTCTATACCTACTAAATGCTACTGTGTCCTTTGAATGTAGTAAAGGTTTCGTCTTACAAGGAAGTAATACTGTAAAATGCAGTATTAATGGTCAATGGGAACCCCCATTACCAAAATGTCAGAGTGAGTATTTTGTGATACTGGCGACCTTTTTAAATATTGGTCTACTTCTTAACACATAGGTTTAAACAATTAGAAAAGATGCTGTTCTGTACTTTTTGGAATGTATATAGTTGAGCATCTCTACCGAATGATAAGTGGTTCTTTTCCTTTGCCATTACTCCTTTAAATAATTCTTAGAGTCACTAAAATGGTATGTGGTATTACTAACGAAGCATACCAAAATAACTTAATGTATGCCCAAGTGAATGGAAAGATACCTGGAATCAGTAGAAACAAACACAGTAATGGAAAAAAGGTGGATTAGAGCTATATATCCTACCAAATAATTACAGGGCATTTATTTTTCTAAACAGTTGATATATCCTTAAACAATAGATTTGTTTTTCTGCTTTAATGTAGATTTCCATAATTCATACACTATAACCAACATGTCCCCAATTAATGCCCACATGGATATGTAACCTCAAGACTCCTAATGTTTATAACACGTCATAAACTGTCTCATTCCTTTTTACTCCTTCTTTTAAAAAAAAAATCCAGCTGTGCATTTTGTAGAGCCAAATGTGACAAATTTCAAATTGGTGCATATGGATTATAGCACAAGATAGATGGCTTGTAATGCTGAATTTGATTAAAGCGTTTGGTACCGCGTGCGACTGTTCCTCTTTCAATAGTATCCCTTGTTTTCTGAAGATCGGGAGAACTACCCTGCCTCATTTCAGTACTTTAACCTGTCAGCTGCTTCTTTTCACCCAGTCCACTGCTCTTAAGTTCCGTGTTAACTAACATGTCTGTTTTGTTTTGCTTTGCATAGCTGTCGCATGTCCTAACCCACAAGTCCCGAATGCACACGAAGTGTCAGGATTCACTGGTCCATACACACTAAATTCGACTCTAACGTTTGCTTGTGAGCCGGGTTACAGCATGAGTGGATCTAATTATGTAAAATGCAATGTTGGTAGCAAGTGGGAACCTCCTTTACCTAAATGTTTGAGTAAGTATTCTGGTTTTCTCAGAGGTTTCCAGGGCCCTGTGATTACTTAAACTGTAATTTCTTCAGGACTTCCCCTCTTGGCATACTATGGAGGTACTATGTCTTTATATAACTGCCAGAATCCCAACATGGCCAGGAGCGACCAGTTATCACACCTGCAAACATGAAGAATGTTATGGTGCCACCAACATAATGTGGGTGTAATGTAGCGTAGCAGGCAATCTAGGTGACTTCACACGGATGATTCTATTTTTCAGGCAGCCATTAACCCATTAACTTTCCCATTATGTGCATAATTTTCACATACCCACTTTACATTTATTTTAACATTTATTTTGCAGGCTAAGTACAATAGGTTTATATTTAAAAACGTGCCCAGAGTACACCAATAACCCACATGCATAATTTGTTTTCTTTGAAATATAAAAAATGCTCTGTTTACATACTGCACCATTTGGTATGGTCATTTTTTTGGGAAGAGAAGGGATGGCTACTTGCTACCATTGTAACAGCTTTCCAAGCATACCTGAGTACTACCCTGGTGACTCAGAGTGAAGCGTTGCTTCTCTGAGTCTCCAGGGCAGGCCCCACCCACTCCAACAATTGCATGCGTCCTGCGATGCCAGCGGAACCTCTTACTCGCGTCCTACAAGGGGAAAGCTCCCAGGTATGTTTCCAAGTGCTAAAAGGGACAGCATGCTGTCAGCTAATCTATCATGATTTTTTGTTTACAACTCTGATCTTCTTCAGCCAGAATGATGTTGAGGATGATTGGAGTTGTAACCCCCAAATGCAGGTCTACCAGTGGTGTAAGAAGGTTACCTGTGCAATCTCCATGTATGTACAACCACATTACATACATTTGCATTAAGACAACTAGTAATACTGTAAATTGCAGTATTAATGGTCAATGGGACCCCCCATTACCAAAAGTAGTTTGTGACACTGGAGACCTTTTTAAATATTGATCTAGTTCTTAACACATACCGTATTTCCACAAGTATAAGACGCACCTTAATTTTGGGAGCCGGAATTTTAAAAAATATATATTACATAAAGTTATCGTGCTGGCTGCCTGGGCATGATATGAGTGTGATTGATGTTAGCTGCTAGCAATTGTTGGCAATCACACTCCTATCATGCTCAGACAGCCAGTACATGCACATCACTTTTAGCCTCCCTGTGCCCCCTACACAGGCATCCATGCTAAAACACACACAGATTATATTTCATTTACTCCCTTTTAAAAAAAAAATCCAGCTGTGCATTTTGTAGAGCCAAATGTGACAAATTTCAAATTGGTGCATATGGATTATAGTACAAGATAGATGGCTTTTAATGCTGAATTTGATTAAAGTGTTTGGTACCGCGTGCAACTGTTCCTCTTTCTATAGTATCCCTTGTTTTCTGAAGATCGGGAGAACTACCCTGCCTCATTTCAGTACTTTAACCTGTCAGCTGCTTCTTTTCACCCAGTCCACTGCTCTTAAGTTCCGTGTTAACTAACATGTCTGTTTTCTTTTGCTTTGCATAGCTGTCGCATGTCCTAACCCACAAGTCCCGAATGCACACGAAGTGTCAGGATTCACTGGTCCATACACACTAAATTCAACTCTAACGTTTGCTTGTGAGCCGGGTTACAGCATGAGTGGATCTAATTATGTAAAATGCAATGTTGGTAGCAAGTGGGAACCTCCTTTACCTAAATGTTTGAGTAAGTATTGTGGTTTTCTCAGAGGTTTCCAGGGCCCTGTGATTACTTAAACAGTAATTTCCTTCCTAGATTGGGTTTTTGGGTTTTTTTTTAGATTCAAACATCAGCTCCCACTTATACCTTTGTTTTCATGTTCTTATAGACAACCACAGCCTACACCTTTTACACAAGCGCACACACACACACTCACAATATATATATAATATATATATATATATATATATATATATATATATATACATATATATATATATATTTCTGTGTGGGGGTTTTTTTTCATATTGTTGTGAGGCAATTCAAATACCTACCCCCTGTTACAGATTAATTAAAACGTATCCTAGTAGAAAATTATTGCCCTTTAGCAATAAGAAATGGAGTTTGACAATACAAATAAACTGACAGTAAACAATGGCAGATTGTCACTTGATGCAAAATCTCGACATATTATATATGGGTTTTTATTAAAATACGCATCTTCGGGCTTTTGAATAGTCTTTAAAAAAATAAAAAAAATTATGAGCGGAGAAAATCTTTATTCAATTCACCCCATTGTCTTGAACATTTCTGTTAACCCTATTATCAAGGTGAATGCACGTGTAATTGAGTAAAGTCATTTGTGACGCCCAGCAATATTGGCATCACTATGGAGTCCATATTTCAGTTTATAGAGAAGGGCTTGCATATGGCAGCATTAACCCTTTAAATCTACCCCTCTTGGCGTATATACAGGTACTATGTCTTTATATAACTGCCAGCGATTCCAAAATGGCCAGGAGCGACCAGTTATCACACCTGCAAACATGAAGAATGTTATGGTGCCACCAACGTAATGTAGGTGTAATGTAGCGTAGCAGCCAATCTAGGTGACTTCACACGGATGATTCTATTTTTCAGGCAGCCATTTCCCCGTTAACTTTTCCATTATGTGCATCATAATGTTATTTATTTTAACATTTATTTTGCAGGCTAAGTGCAATGAAAAAGGTTTAAAAACGTGCCCAGGGTACACCAATAACCCACATGCCTAATTTGTTTTCTTTCAAATATAAAGAATGCTCTGTTGTGTGTACCCACACTAGTTATATATTGTTTTCTTCAGGACAAGAAGGGCTTTCTTCAGATACCATTTTTTTGATCATATTATCTAAGTTCCTATAATAAAATGTCATGAAAAAATGGAAAAAAAACAAGACTTTTATTTGAAAAATCGTTTACTTATCCAAAAAGCTAATGAAAAAACCTGCTAAATAGATTATACTATTTGTCCTGAGTTTTGAAATACCCAATGTTTTTAGGGGTTTTTTTTAGTTTTGTTTTTGCTTTTTTCCCAAATTATTGGGGTATAAATATAAGTATCGTTTTGCTATTTCAAAACCATTTTTTATCCCCAAATCTGGTCATTCTGCCCCATGTACTATTTCGGGTACCTTTGAATCTGGCCAATGCAATTTACCTCATCAAACTATATATTTTTGAAAACTAGACACCTCAAGGTATTTCAAATCGTGATATTTTAACGCTTTCCATGCGCTAATTCTACTACCACCTTTTGCCGAACTTTGTGGTAGTAATTTATTTTGTGTTTTTATATCACTAATATTGCGCTTCAGGTATGGATTTACAGCTCCAGGTATACGTCACTATCAAACAACATCCCAATATGTGTTCAGCAGCATCTCCCGAGTACAGTGATAACGCCTGTGCATGGGTTTGTCTGGTGTTTGGGGGCTAAAAGGCCACATTTAGGAAGCGCGTTCCCCCCCCTTATTTTGCTCAGTCTGTGCCTATGCCCTATCTTTGAGGCCAGCCACTCCAATTTACGCCATCAAAACCATTCTTTTATTTTTTTATTTTATTTTTTTATTTTACATTTAGCTAGAACTGGATGGTTCCTCTGATGCATAATTATTTTTACTTATTATTATTACTTTTTTATTATTTTACTAATCACATTGTGATTAGAAAGCTGGGCTCCATTGACTTGCATGCTTGAATGCAGTACCTGTATTCAACCTTCAAGTGGAGCCAGAGTTCTCAAGAAAAGGACTGAAACCTTGGCATCAGAGAGTGCTTTTCACATAATTAAGGGTTTGTGTGTGTATAATATATATTCCCTACAAAATGTATAAGTTGTTTTTAGGGTTATAACCCAAACTTATATAAACGATAGCAAAAATAAAATAAAAAAACGGCCTGGACTCAAATGGGGGAAATATGATGCCCCCAAAACATACGGTATAAAGAACACCTACATAGAATAGCTGTTTCTATAGCATATTCTACGTGTTCAGTAATATGTTTGTGGTTACCCTTTGTGCTTGTGGATGGTATATGCAAAATAGAATATTTGATCATTTCCCTTCTTCTGTAGTGGCTCAGAACATCTACTGTCTTAAGTTATGAAAGTAGATTATACCAATCATGATACCTGATTAGGTTCTGAGCCACTACAGAAGAAGGGAAAGGATCAAATATTCTATTTTGCATCACCGTTTACCATCCTTTATATTTGAGTTTGTTGCTTGCAGATTTGAGAATTGACAATATTTTTTGTGTCTGTGTTGGTACAGGTGAAAAACATTTTTTTTTTTGTTAAACTGTGGGCACCTTGGCGTTTTATTTAAAATACTTGTTGTAAACTGTTGTGTTACACCTCCTCCCAGTGGCCTGTTCGAAAATAGACAAAAAGTGCAAAACCTGAAAGTAAAATGAAAAATTATACTCTGTTTTTTCTATCCATTTTAGGTGAAAACAATGTGGGTGCGATTGTTGGTATGTAAACTTCTGGTGACCATTTCTCAACATTTTGTTTTTATTTTTGTTTTAAGATGTTAATTTTTAAGTTCTTTGCCTTATTTAATATATCAATGCATGCCTTTAATATTGTATATAGTGAGGGCTTTTGCAAAAAAAACTGCCTTGTGTTAACTGACATGTCTTTTTACATAATTAGAATAAATATTGCAGAAATCTGCACTGCAAGAGCATGCTGCGACAAAGTTGTAGTATATGACCAAAAATGAAGTGGCCACGTTCGGAGTTATAATACATCTACAAAGCTGGATGCTTTGGCAATATCAGTGCTTTTACTTTTATAATTAAATCACATTATATACATGTATATAATTTTGGTGCCGCCGACGCAAAAATGAAAACTGTCATCTGGTCTTCACTGGGTGAAAGCTAATAGTGAAATGGGCACTATCATTCCAATTAACTTTTTCTACCTGGAGCCACACTTAGAAGAACTAAAATATTTTAGTTACTTACAAGAGAGATATGCCCCCTCGTGTAATATTTGTCATGTTTCTTGAATTCTCTTAAGGAGGATGTATTGGAGCATTAGTGCTCATTGCCGTGGTCGGTTTGGCATTCTGGTATAAGAAAAAACGAGGGTGAGCTGCTTTTCTCTCCTCTGTACATAGCTACACACTGTCTTTGGTCATTTTACTCTTAGTCACTTTTAGATGTTCCTCTTGACTTTTCTGATTCAGAATAAGACTGATATTTTGCATGAATAACCGTCAAATGTTAAATATCGATGACTTTTAACACGTTCTAAAACTATTTGGAAATTGTGTTCTGTTGTGAGTCATTTCTTTCATAGTTCCTAAGTATGTACCTATATTTTCTGCTGTAACGCACACAAAAGTTGATCTTAACTTGAGACCCAAGAAGCAGATCTCAAATTTTTACTGAACAGACAATTTAACATTGATTGTAGGAGTGCCCTAGAAATTTGTCTCAAAGTGATAGTTGTTTCAATTTTCTACATAGTAGGGTCATCACTAGGAGATTATAAAGGATTTGGTGTGGGTTCCTACTATGGTCACTTCAGCACAGCTGAAGGGGATTTACGGTTTTGTTGGAAGGTTTTTCGGTTTTGTTGGAAGGGCAATGTAAGAATATTGAAAGGATAAATAATGGGTTAACATTGCAACATCTGGGCCTGATGCCAAGTGTAGCAGCATGCACAATAACACATTTGCATATAATCTTTCTCAATTAGTATATTGTACCATACACGGAACTGAAAAAAAATACCCAACGAGTGTTGTATTGTAACTTGTTCTGTTGAATACAGCAGGAAATATGGTATGGCTTCATTCCAGTGTGTCTTTACTTACTTTGTGGTTCAACCATTAACCCATTAACCTACACAATAGTCTAAAAGAGTTATTGGCTTTGTGTGTTTTTGTTTTTTTTGTTTTGTTTTGTTTTTCTTTCTATTAATGTATAAACGATATTACTTTCCATAAGCCCATTTGGCAAAACAATGGAGAGGGTAACTTACAAAGAGTTTTTATTACGTCTGAAAGATTATGTATGGAGCACTGAACTAACATAACGCATGCTGTGTAAATTCACCCCCACCGCAAACCAGTGCTGGAATCTCTTGCACAGCATGTTGCTTGAGGGCATGAAAAGGGTCTAATGCATATTTTGTGAAATCCCTCGGTACATTTGCACAGAGACCGCTCAACTATCATATGTAATACAGTATTATTAAGTTGCCCTAACCTTATAGAATACTTTGAAGGGTGCTTTGTGGATGTGTGTAATATCCTGGACATCCAAGGAGCACTATTTTGCCGCTGTATGGATTTGGCTTACTCGAAGGTTGTATTTCTTCTTACAAAACAAAACTTTACTTTTCTCCTTGAGAATATAATATAGTGCTGAATATAGTAATAGAAGTTAGCATTGACAAAAACCTGATTTATCTTGTTTCAGTAAACCCCCTTTTACCTCCAAATACGGAGGCTGCCGTTGATCTCAGTCATGGTATTTTGGTTGACTATTGTGCTTAAATACACACTAAACGTTTTTTTGTTTTTTTTTGGGGGGGGGCAATGTTAACAAAAAATGAAAGCTTACATTTAATGTGACGCTAGCATTAAAAATAAAATGGTGGAAGTTCCCTTTAAAGAAATTAATATTTGCTCTTGGAAAATCCAGATAGCAAAGTTCAAAAAAAGAAAACTTTGTCCAGACGGATTATTTGTATTCATTTATAATGCATGCAGTTAGGCAACCTCCCAGAATGGATTATATGATGTGGAGAAAGTACCACCAACATAACATTGGTCAATAAATGAGGATAATAACCTGAATAATATATTGATCAAGATGACAAAGGAACATATATGATCCTTATAACGCTCAATGGTACCAAGATCATAATGACCTTACGCCTCATGTATTTACCAATCTTCTTCAAAGTGGATAATCTACAGACAAGAATACTGTTGCACATTTGGTTCATGGCATTAAAAAAAAAAAATAGGAACCACTGATAAAATCTCATTTCAAGAAGTAACACAAAGGCTTTTTTAAATTATATTTTCTATCTTGTATTTCTATCTTTTTTTTTTTTTTTTTTTTTTTTTTTTTGTATAATGTATAATACAAAAGAATCCTACCCCACCTTCCATATATAACATAATGTTATGAATACTACAGTGTATATAAGGATCTCATCCTCAAAACAGGGAAACTCTTATAAAATTGTATACCTTGCATGAAAGAGTTCTACACAAGCCCTTGTCTTTTTGTAAAAATATGTAATTTTATTATAAAAACATGTACAATATCTCATAATATAGACAACAGAGGTTTCCAAAAAACTAATCCGAGCATATGGAGGAGTTATGGTAGCATATGTATAAAGTGCCTCAAGTGCATGTAATGTAATATTTATTGGACTTGCATCATTTTCAGTAGGAACATAAACAATCCAAATAGTCAAAAAAGAAGTCCTAAAACTATCAAAAGTGCTTACCCATATTTAACCTCCACTTCCCCTACGTCGTTTCGGTTCTCCTTTTTCAAGGGGTTAAAAATTGTATAATGTGCATGCAGCAAGACCTAGATAATTTACTATGCAAAATTATTTAGTTGTTCTTTTCTGTTGCAAAACAGTTTTTTTTCCCCTCCTTTATCTTAACATGATAACCATTTTTGTATAAGGAGTGTTTATTGACATTTCTTTGGTTTATTTTTTTTTGTAGGAAGCCCAAGACTACTGATTACAATGCTCATTACAAGTCTTGTAATGTGTAAAGTCTTCTGAAGAACCACTATCTTTTGCCATTCTCTTATGAATACCAGTTGATTTTCCGATTGGCTTCTCCTTATATTGTCTTTGGCATGACGCGGGCTGCGTACAGAGCTGGGATTACATTCGTCATCTACAGTGCCTTTCTTCTTCTTGCTTTTTAATTTCTTAATGTTGTTTATATTATATACAGATAAATATATAGATATATATATATATATATATTCTATATATAGATAGATATATTTTGATATGTAAATATAGGTATAATGTTGTAAATTATTTGTAAATAAAAGTACATAACATTTATCACAAGGGTGTGTTTGATCAGATCTGCACCAGATTTATTTTACCAGTTACATGTCCATGAACCTGTGTAGCTTATTTTACCAAACATGTTTGCTTTTTAAGTGCCTCTTCTGTGTTACCTCAAAATGACCCTCTCACGATCTTCAATTCCTGTGCACTGTTGAAGTTGTATTGTTTTCCTTTCCTTACCAAATTTACATTTTTGTCAGAATTTTGTCTGTCAGATTTTTTTTTGTGGTATCAAGATGTCTATAAAGCACCTAAATATAAAGTGAATGTACCTTTTAGCTTTGGTCTCTTAAATAAATCCAACCAGGACCTTAAGTGCATTGATGCAGTACACTTTTTTAATGTCTTTCTACTATTGGTAGATTGGTTAGGAAACAAGTAGAATGTAGTCAAAATAAGTTCTTAAACTAGTATTTGAAATACATTTGACAGAATTTCGGGAGGTGGTCCCTGGCAATAGCTGCTTCTTACTGAGCTCTGATTGAATCAACCACTTTGGAATGTAATCCAGATGAATAACGGGCAGCTAATGTTCCCCAGAACATCTAGCTTGGAATGGTAACTCGATCAATAACTTTGTTAAACAACACATACACCATAACTATCATGGCCCTAACAATAACCAATGCAGACTGCATTTAAGTTCAGAACAAACACTTAAGTGTTATTTATAACTAGAAGTCCATGATTTCACACATCTAAATCAAGTTTTACATACCTGAGTTGCTCTGCAAGACTCTCTAGGCACATGCGGTTAACGTTGTAACACTGAGCTAACATACTCGAAGGGGCAATTTGCCTGAGAGGCAGAAGGGGCCCTCATCTATATGACTACGTATTTGAGCCCAAAGAGAGACTAATTTCTGACACTTGATGCTTCCTGAAAAATGGCCTCCTTTCCCCCAGAAATGGACTTAACTAGCGGACATTTTGTCTGAGATTGGTGTTCGTATCGAAAGACATTGAGCCTGTTTTCCTCTATCCCTTCACACCAAATGAAAAACGCTCAACATGTCTGACTTTACAGGGTCTGAGGTAGTTCCATCCACAGCTCAGCCTTCGCATCCCTAGCTTGGAGAAGGTGCCCATCCCGCGACCCTTACACAGGGGCCTGGTTGGTGATTTGCAGATCACCAGCCTGGGCTGTGGCGCCAAGAGGCAAGTTTACTGGAGCGTAATCTACAGATTCCAATGTGCCGACCTAGAGTAAACTGCTAGCCTAGGTTCTCAGGTGCTGGATGGTGTAGCTGGCTGTAGTAACACACAATGATTAACACATTATGCCTTAGTAACTATAGGAGGCCGCCCTGTACTGTATTTGGTGCAAGAACTACTCTCATCTGAAGTGAAAAAACACCAGGATAACTTCCTCACTATGAAAGTGATTAATGGTGATTTGCAGGATTGTGGGCCGCTGAGAGCTGCTCAACGGCACCGAGATTTTGCAAACTGATCAACTTGGGCCCGAAACCGCCAAGAAGAGATTGGGGTCTCTGACAGGGTACCGGGGGTAGAGCATTGGTTAAATCTATATTTACATTCATAGATAAAATGTAAAATCTGTCTTACGTGGAATGAACCCAATTATTTTTTATGTTTATTTCTTTAACATTCTTTGTTAAATGTTTGTTTATGTTAGCAGTGTTGAAGGGAGGTTATTATTCCAAGAGGCCAGCCAGCTGCACTTCTGGGTATTTAACAGTAAATCTCTATAGATCATGGGAGTTAAAAGGTCTGTAAAAAGGATGTGGACCATGGTAAAAAAAAAATTGTATTAAGACATAGCAGCAGCAAGGATGTCGTGCCGAATGTGTATGCTGCATGTCTTATTTTGATGTGTTCCTAATAAAGAAAGCAACTGTTTTTATCTCAAGACCATCTGTTTGTTAAATTCTAGTAAAGCTAGCTGCTAGCTAACCTGGTGTGATACTTAAGCAACATTCTGTGCTTAAGTTGGACAGAGGGACTGAGGAGACCATAGTTAGTCAGTTAAGGTCTCTAATTGGATCATTTGAAAGACTTGTATATGGAAGAGGTTACCCAGGTGTTTTTGCAAGCAGAAATACCGAAGCTATGGCCGCAAGACCAAGAGATCTTAAGCTCTCCTATTGTGATTCAAGAGGTTATGGCAGTCGTTAAATCTTTCTCTAATAACAAATCCCCATGCCTAAATGGACTTTATTATTAATATTATCTTTATATAGCGCCAACAATTTACACAGTGCTTAATATAATTCTGAATACTAAAAGTTTTAATAACCTACTCTTTGGGATACCCGGGGTTCATCATTAAAAATTAAATAATACAAAAGGTGGCTGTGTTTTGGTATTACAAAATCAATATAAGCAAGGGGTCGCGGGATGGGGTAATACATGGCAGTGGGGGGGCATCAATAGACAAAATGGTTGTTGGGCATCAATTAATCATTACTAAGGGGGAGGCTGGCTGGGGGCATTTTTTATGCTTTGTTGTATCTTACCCTGCCGTGTGTTTGGCAGAGTCTGTCCTGGTGTGTGTGTTTGGGTGTCTGTGTGACAGAGCCTGTCCCGGTGTGAGTGTGGCAGAACCTTGCCCCGTGTGTGTGTGTTTGGGTGTCTGTGTGACAGAGCCTGTCCTGGTATAGGTTTGGTCATCTATTTCCTGGCACTTTACTTTTTGTATGAATAAATACAACTATTTAATGTTTACTTATCCAGAGATAAAACACCCTCTTGATTTTGTAGGCACTCCAGAGGACAAAACGTTCTATACCCAGAAATCAGTCAGAGGAAAAGTAAAGTTTTTGTGTAATTTACTCTATTTCAATAAGCAGATCTAATCACAAAGGGAGAAACTTTCAAGGTGGTTGGGCTTTTCAGAGTCTGTAAAACCCAATTTAATTGTAAGGCCTGATTTAATTCTGCTCTACAGGGAACAATCCCCTTTGGTTTCACAGTCCTTCCCCCCTAAGGGAGAACCTTTTTCATTCACACTGGCAGAACTGGAGCATTTTAATCTAAAGGTTTTTGCAGAAGCAATTTTTTTTTATTCCATTATGTCTAATGCCTGTAACTAAATTGGGCCTTCTAACACTTTTGGTTTTTGGAATTTTAATACAAATAATCTGACAAAAAATAATTATTTATAGTTATTTGGGTGGCAAATAGTGTGACTCGGGTATGTATGAGGGGTGCGTCTGAGTACAAGAGCTCAACCACACGATAAAATATATGGGGCTGGTGTCCAAATGTTTGCAGGGCTGCTTTTCATTCAGTCGGGCCCTGGTAACAAAGCTATATTAGCCCAGTGAATACACAGCTGCCAGTCCTCGACACAGTATTCTCGAGGTTACAAACGGATTGGATTGAAACATCGCTACATAAAGAGGTCAAGGCAAAATCCTTCTTTATCATATGGAGCCCAAACAAAGTAACACTAGACACTACAAACAAAGCTTCTCTATATCAAGCCTTCCGAACTGTTGGTTGATGCTCACTACAAATTTTTAGAGGTCACAATACACGGGTTTTAATTCACAAATACACGAACAATTTACTCTTAGCCTTTATGGGGCTTCTATGGTGTTAAGGATAACTGAATCTCCTCTCTCCTGCCTTCACTATTTTTCCTTTTCTTTTTTGGGGGATTTAGGGTACAATGTTATGCCTATATGCATCATTAGGTGTTCTACACATTTTGGAGTCGGTCCATTTTCAGGTTATGAGAATATAGGGATTTAGGCCATAGGGATTTAGGATTTACCTCAAATTAGACCCATGTCCACAGAAACTGGTCATACAGTATCTACTAAAGTGTCATATATATATATAAGACTGCGGGAGGCAGAACGTTGTTTCCTAGTTTGAGGGGACCTTTGATGCATACATGTTATACACTGCTACCCTATTGTAATCACATGTATACTTTATACAATCTCTCCTTTTGGGAAAATAAATATTTATTTATATTTTTTTGTTTTTAGTTAGAACTATAAAGTAAGACCAGTATAAATTCAAGAACATTAACTTGCACATTTGCAGTCATATGCAGTACTGATACATCTTTACCTTCTATATTTTAAACAACTTAATTTTCCATGTCTGTGGAATATATGTCTTGAAGAATTGGAGACTAAGGAACAGCCTTCTAAGCCCCCGATAGGGCATATCCAAATGATATGGCCAGTCCTTGAGAAGTACCCCACAAGCAAATATCATCAAATGTGCAGTGAAACTGAGTAGGTGTGTACTTGGAAAAAAGTGAGTGGATGTAGGTAGGAAAACCTTTTATGAAGAGATTTATGGGTAAAAGGATTTACACTATAAGGACAAAAAGTATTGGGACACCTGACTATTACACCAACAGTGACTTTTATGACATTGCATTGTAAATACATAGACATTAATATGAAGTTGGTCCCCCTTTGCTGTTATAACGTCTTTCCACAAGATCTTTGACTTCTTTGACTGATCTTTGTTTCTGTGGGCATTTTTGCCCATTCATCCAGTAGGGCATTTGGGATGTCAGGCACTGATGTTGGACGAGAAGGCCTGGCTCACCTTCCAGTTCATCCTAAAGGTGTTCGATGGGGTTGAGGTCAGGGCTCTGTGCTGACCAGTCAAGTTCATAGACACCAAACTCATCCAGCCATGTCTTTATTGGCCTTGATTTGTGTACTGGGCGCAGTTATGCTGGAATAGAAAAGGGCCTTCCCCAAACTGTTCCCACAAACTTTCAAGAGTAGCATTGTCCAAAATGTCTTGGTGTGTTGAAGCATATCCACTGTGATGTCACGTGAACTCTGCTGGGTTCCGCTTCCTCTTTGCAGTTACAAAAGACCCTCCCACTGGTAAGTTGCCCTGGCTGCCGATCTTACGCGGGCTGCACCTCGAGGTCTCCCGGGCCGCATGTTGGGCACACAGTCATCAAGGAAAGAAAATAATCATTTGCTTGAAATGATTTTATGTCCACAGCTGTATACTCATTTAGTATATTTTGGAGACGTCTATATCATATTTATATAGGGTTTTTTTTTTTTTAATTTTGAATTTTTTGAATTTATTAATTAATTATCCAATACCAAATCCACACGTTTGACCTCTAGTGCTAACTATATGGTATGTTGTTCTGTATTTTACTATTTGACTCGTTTGCATTTTTAAAACCTAGACCTAAAGCCATTACACTATATCTTTAGAACACTAAAAACCCACTGTCACTCTGCTTACAACCCACAATAGCGGCAAAATATTCATCCTGGCTAAACATAGTATTATCCCACATGAGCGTGCCTTTTAAATAAGGTGAACCTAAGACTCTTCCAATATTAAACCCCTTATTAAAACGAGTGCAATAACTAATTATATTTTTGCATCCCCTACTTCAACTCATATGTTACTTAAATAACAATCCTCCCAATTGTATATATATATTAAAAACAACTTTAATGCAACAATTATAGTACTTTTGTGTTCTCCTGCATAAAGATTTTAATTTACATATTGGATATGATTTCATCAAGGCTTTCACTACAATCATATAGTTTTTCCTGAAATAATGTATCATGTGCGTTTAGATTTAGCAGGAAATATAGTTTATGTTTGGAATAAAGTTAAACAGAAAATATGCAAGATTATTTCCTGTAAAAAAAATAATTACGCAACTACCTCTCACTTTTATATTTATGATCGTGTGATTTGATACTTTTACTTCAGGATCAGCCAAAGGCTGAGGCTTCTTTCCCAAAGATCATGAGAATAAACAGTGTTTTTCATATGTGGAACAGAAAAGAAAAACCATGTGCTGTTTTCCTCAAAGACCAACAAAAGTTCAGATTTTTAAAATATCAGTATTCACTATACATTATGATAATATGATCTGAAATGTATTAAAACATTAAAACATTATTTATGAAGATGGGGTATAAAACATCTAGCCATTTTCTCTTAATTTGTCCATGTTTAATAATTCTACTAGCACAATAAGCATCCAGAAATTTTAGTTTTACTTCATGCTTAAAGTTTCAGTCATTTACGTAACAATGTAATACGATATATATTCAAGGGTAGTGTCTTAAAATAAACACTCGATCCATGGACTTTAATTACAGTAGTGGATAGTAGTGGACAGATAATGTTCATTTAGTGGCTGTTACTGAGACATGGCATAATGAGAAAAACGACCGGGACATAATACTTATATAGAAAATACAAGAAGGGGGAGGAGTGGTCCTATAAGTGAAAAATAACATAGGGAATATAGAGACAGTTTGGGTTACATTACAATTTGGTAAACGTACAGTAACTGTTTGATTTATAGACCCCCTGGACAAGTAGAAGAGCTAGATAACCTACTAATTGAGAAAATAGCTAAAATGACAGTGAAGGGGGAAGTTATAATCATGGGTGACTTTAATCTTCCTGATGTGAACTGGAAAACCAAAGTAACTGGTAATGCCCGGAGCGCAGATCTAATCCTACTGGGATTATCTTTAAACCAAGTAGTTCAGCAGCCAATTTGTAAGGAGGACATATTAGATTAAGTGTTCACACATGGGGATTTCTTAACGCATATCACTGTAGTTCAGGGGCGTATCTAGAGTATTTGGCACCTGCGGCGGATCCTGTATATGGCACCCCCCCACACACAAAAAAAATGTTGGCAAGAATATATATTTTACAAATTTGTAAACTGTATGTCAACTGGGAAAAAATAGAAATATGAAAAAATAAATTAACTTATAAATACATTAAATAAGTTTAAATAAATAACATTTACTGAACACATATGGTACAGCATAACTCCCATTACTATATACTGAGCCAGACATTGACGGTAGTGTAGCATAACCCCTATGACTATATGGTAAGCCAGACTTTGACATGGTAGGCCTCTGTCCCTAAAACAGCCTCCCCATGCTACGGCTGCCCCTAAAACAGCTTTCCCTTGCCACATCTGCCCCTAAAACAGCCTGCCTGTGCCACCGCTGCCCCTTAAGCAGCCTAAAAAATAGGAAGGTAAAAGCGCTAAGAACAATAAAAACAGCAAATAAAATAAATAGTCCTATAAATACCAGCAGCCCACTCGCCAAGGTTTCCTCTTCTTGGCTTGGTAAATAACTTGGAGGTCACAGGAGATAGTGGTTGCGCATACTGGAGAAGAAAGTGACAGCAATATAATATGTGGCTGGCACCATGTGGCAAGGAGTCAAGGAATGGGTACTCAGATTTTTCGGGGACTTAAGCAATTAGTCCCACAAAACTTGCATGGGCGATACAATCCTCGCCTGGGGATATCTTTAGCAGCAGTCCTGTGTAGTTCTTTTGTTTGGTTCTCAGGATAAGGTGCACATAAAAATTTAAACAGAAATAGGCATAGTGCTTTCTGTATATATAAAATGAATAAAACAAATAAAAACAGTTCACTATATACTCACAATATGGTGAGCAATAAATGGATTGCTCACACCTTCTGGCGTAGGTGGAATGATCCCCACCAAGGATATAAACTTGCGTGTTTAAAACAATAAAAGGATACCAGGAACAAAAAAGAATGGTTTTTAAAAAAACTTATTTATTTTCAGCTTTCTGGTTAAAAACCATTAAAAGGTCAATAAAAATAGCACAACGCGTTTCACCTACTAAATAGGCACTCTGAGGAAGCCTCTAACTACGTCATATTTTGGCGCTCAGCAGTGAAGCAGCGCAGCGGCAGAGCAGGAAGCAGCAGCAGAGCAGGAAGCAGCAGCAGGAAGACAGAGGCGTCTCGCTCCCACCGCAGGACTTGTGGATGGTAAGTCCAAAACCTTTAACTACAAAAGGGGAGAGGGTAGACATTGAGAAGGGAGGGAGAGGTGGGTAGATAGTGTGAAGGGAGGGAGGGGGTAGATAGAGGAGAGGGAGAGGGGGTAGCAATAGTGAGAAGGGAGAGGGTAGATAGTGAGAAGGAGAGGGGGTAGATAGTGAAAAGGGAGGGAGTACATAAGTGAGAGAGGGAGGAAGATGGAGGGGTAGATAGTGAGAAGGGAGGGAGAGGGGGTAGATAGTGAGAAGGGGGTAGAAAAAGGGGAAAGGTAGATAGTGAGAATGAGTGAATGTGTGGATGAATTGTCTGAATGAGGGAGATAATAAATGATTGTGTGAATTAATTATGTGAATGAAAGTGTGAATTAGTGAATGACTGTAAAAGTGTTTATGTGTCTGATATATAGTATATTTGATTTGTGGAAAGGCAAAGATGGCACAAGCAGGATGTTTGAGCCTTGGGGACCAAGATGACACAGGCAGGGTGTTTATGGCACAAAGATGGTAAATCCTATGTGTCTAATCTAGGTGCTGGTCAGGTTCTATGTGGGCAGTGTGGACGCCAGGGCTGGCTTTGGGTTGTGCAACCTATCATCTATGCCTGTAGTTTTATCTATTGCTATGTTTCCATACATTGTTATTGTATACCTGCAAATACGGGATTTGTATGTCTGATTCTATGCCTCCAGTGCTGAGTTCACATCTGAACAATAACAATAACTATATATA
>VKOC01021549.1:0-37020 GCA_009364415.1 Spea multiplicata
GGGCGGACGGGAGCGGAGGCCCACTGGCAGGGCGGACGGGAGCGGAGTAGTACCGGGCCAGGCACGGGTACAGGATTAAGCTCGGGTACTGAATCATACACGAGTACCGGCACGGGCACGGGCACGGGAATCGGGCTCAGAGCAAAGCAGTCCTTCAACATCAATGCCAAGGCCCTGACTGAAGGGCAGGACAGGTCTTATAAAGGCAGGCTATACTCAGTCAATGAGGCGCAGCTGTACCAGATAATGAGCTCCAGAGCACTCCAGAGGGAGGAGGGTGGCCACTAGAGGAAGCAGATGGAACAACCACTTGTATTACAGCCAGGTTTCAGGCAGCAGAGAGTGGATCTAACACCTCTACAGAAAGTAAGTATGCTTCCTGCACATACACTGTAGCACTCCATTTAAAGTCAGTGGGATGTGCCATTTTTAGCTAAACTTAATACTTTCAGAAGAGGCAGCCTGGATGAGGAGAAGGAAAAAAGTAATTTCATAGGTTTCTGCCTTCAGATTTATACACATTCCAATGAGGTTTGCTTAAACGTATCAATTTTCCTTTGCATTTTCAATCTCACTCACTTTCTCACACGCTCTCTTATTACTCACTCACTTGCTCTCACACATTCTCTGTCATTGTCTTCCTACATTTTCAGTGTCTCTCCTTCTCCTTCTCATTGCTTTTTCTTCTCTGTTTCTTATTTCCTCTGTCTTCTTTGGTGGTTCTCTTGTCCTGGCACTCCCCAGCGGTATACTGGTTTTGTGTAGTAGTTCCACGACAAGGCATAGCCTCGCTACACATCGTTTCTCCCAATAGCAGGAATGGGGGATACACCAGACCAGAATAATGCAGACAGACCCACAGAAAAAGAGAAGCTTTCCCGCACTTCTCTTTGTCCGCAGATCTGTCTGCATTATTCTGGCCTTGTGTAATAGTTCCACAACAGGACAGCCCTCCCCTTTCCTTCAATCAGTGGAAGGTGTGTGTGCTGAGGCTCTGCCAGGATAATGCAGGTGAGAGCTAGGAACAGCATAGCCAGGAAAAGAAAACAGAGAAGAACAGCAGTAAAGAACGAGAAGAGGAGCTGCAGAGAAGGTGATGGAGACGCAGAAACATGCAAGCAGAAAATAAAAGGCATTGTGAGAGAGCGTAAAAAGTCTGTGAATGAGAGCAAGAAAGAGTTAACTTCCAAATTTCATCCAAACAGAATGGATCAAAAATAAAAAAAAGAGTCTGAATCATTTTGGGGCCATTTGCACAAGTCTATACTTTTCTAACTATACTAACAAACAATACATGTATCCCTTTGTTTATAGTAAAACACACTGGAATTCATGCAGAATCTACAATTTATGTGTAAAAAAAAATGAAAAATATCCCGGGACTGGTTCTTTAACCCCTTAATGACAAAGCCCATACATGTACGGGCTCAAAATGCATTTTCAATGTGTTTGGGGACCGCCCATTGTCCTTAAGGGTTTACCTTACCAACACATATTGAGACAAAGACTGTCATTTTGTGATGACATACAGTGATGTAAATTTCTACGCTGAATACACTAGTTTGCGCTGGGGCACTAGTGTAAACATTTGTGATAATTTGTGACTCCAACCAAGCAAAGTGGGAGGTGTAAATATCCATAGCATTTTCTCTTTCCTTCCTGGCTCATGTCAATACTGTCATTGTGCTTTATAGCTTGCATTATTTAACCCCTTAATGACAAAGCCCGTACATGTACGGGCTCAAAATGCATTGTTTTCAATGGGTATTTTCAGAGAAGTATAATTTTACATCCTGGCTACCATTCATCTTAAATTCTGTTTAGGATTTTTCGCCTGTATGTCTTTATCTTTGGTCTGTGTCAAAATTGGGAACACTTGTTAGTATTAGTAAGCACAGTGTAATCTGTCAGTTGTTCACATCTATTACTAGATGTGTATGAAGTCATCCAATGCTTCTGGGAATTGCTCATCTAATAGGAAACATATTATCTGTGCTGTGTGGGCCCATGTCTTTTGCAAATCAGCACTTAGTCACCTCAATAAATATTTGATCAGTGAACAGGATGGAAGTTGAACACTTTCAATTATGTTCTCAATATACTAAAAATAAATAGTCGCCAGACTGTGCTCCAGATAAGGATACATTAGACTAAACAATTAGTAAACAAGGACTTTACTTGTAAAATCCTCAGGCTCTTTAATCTGTCTGTAGCCAGAATACTAATTTTAAGGCGCATGCAGAAAAGTAGATAGGAGGAATTATGCAGAAATAGGGTATTTATGGCCCAATCTGGGGAGATTATAACAACTTTCAAAAATGTACTCTCTTTATTTTCTAGAGTGAGCTCTTGATTCTAGATTTTTAGTGTCTCAGAAATGTACAATTCATAAAACCCATCTATATCAAGAATTTATGAAAAATCCACGTTCATTAGATAATACCGTACATGCCATGTCCTCATGAGTGGAATCGTTCTGAGATGCTGTGACTTTTTTCCCCTCTGTAATTGCAAATGTCAGCAAAATAAATGTACAATATGCCCACATGGGAGTTTACCACAAGCTATTAGGCTTTGTAAATTTTCAGTCCTGGCTAATTTTAATTGGCATTTTTAAGGCTCTAGAGGCTGTTCTTAATAGTACAAAGTATTCCAGACATGAGGCCGCTAGCTTATTTGAGGAATTGGTCTGATAAATCCATGAAGATCCTTCTTCTGGCACAAATCTGCAAATATTTGAGATGATTCTGAGTGCAATCTTACTACAGGGCAGGTTATCAGTTAGCAACTGCTGTCGGTGTAGTCCTTACATAGACGGAAAAGTCTGATTCACTTAAAAAAATCACAATAGTCGCAGTTGGTTAATGTGGTTCTAATTGTGTGCCATAATCTTTTTTGTTTTTGTGAAAAACCATTTGGTTATAAATGAATCTGTTCCAAACCCTAATTTAAATGGTTACCCATTGTTTAATCGTCCCCCTATTGTACTGGTGTTTACAAAAGACCTGGTTTGTCCCTAATAAAGGTGTGTCCGTTCCTATAAATCTCCCTAATGTGTTTTACTACGTGGGTGGTTTAAAGAGTCCCCTTTGACAGCAATTCCCTGCTGGATTGCTACTGTGGACCTGAGCGCCTACCCCCTGTAGCTGGGAAACAGAGAGAGAAACTCAACAGCGCCAGCCAGGGGCCAACTGGGTCGCCTTGTTCCCGTTACAGTGGTTAATATTGAAGCTGTGATTGCATGATTCAAAATACTAGACTTGTGCATTCATATTCGGGTGAACATGAAAACGAACACAAAGGGTACGTTTCGTTGTTCAGCACGAACACCGAAGAAACGAACATGGCAGCGGCAAAACTTATACGTAGATAAAGACGGCAAACCTATGGATTTCTGCTCCCGTTAACCCCTGCAATGCTGCATAGATAAGGAAGGCTAGATGGGGAAGGGACCAGGGAGATTAGTAAATGAAGATGAATATGAAGATTCTTCCAGTTGTGTGTCTGTGTGTTCATATACTTTTTGCCGCCACCATGTTCGTATGTTCGGTATTTGGACTGAACAATGAAAACGCACTCTTCGTGTTCATTTTCATGTTCGCCCAAATACGAATGCACAAGTCTAGTATGTATATTTATATCTATATTAATAAATAATAACATTTCAAATTAATGTGCCACATTGTTTGTAGCAGTTCTGACAAATAATTAGGGTGAGATTTACTTACCGCTACTCCAGCAGTGGCGTCCTACAGTGATTCCTAAATGTAGAAATATAATTTTCTGCCTTTTTCATTCTTTGAAAATTCATTTTTACAACAGCTTAGTTACATTTATGAATAAATGACACCAACTAATTTTAGCTATTGATAAAGAAATCCCTAATTAAGTTGACATCCCATCAATCATGTTAATAATTGTGCCATGCGGTTAAGAACACACTAACCATATAAACATATAAAAATAATAGAGAAATAGCACAACTACAGCAATACTAACTCTTGTCATAATAGTTGCGTTTCAATGGCAGGATAAATTAGATTTGGTGCATATGTATAATTTAATGATTTATCTAATGAATGCGTGGGAAGCATAGTAGATTGCCTAGGGTATAACATTGTCATAAGCCATTTAAATCCATCCATGCGTATGACGTTTACAGCATGGGTCACAGAAGCTGTGTCTATGCAGAAGAAAGAAGAATTGCAGGTCACCATGACTAATCATTTGAGATTCATCGCAGCAAAAAGCGGAGCCCAGAAGCTGATACATTACTCACAGCATCCTGTAGGCACAGATAACATGTGAAGTGCAACAATCATTCTTATCTAGCATATGCCATACTGTGCTTAGTCAATCTTAATTTAAAGCTTACCTAGCAACCAAAAGCCACCAGGCTTGCATGATCCGGCAATGAACTATTCCAAGTAAATCCTCTAAACAAATCTTCCAATAAATAAGGAGATGATTTCCTGCTGTGTATAATAAGGTATTATGCTGAATTTAATTACAACGAGCTGTAATGTGAAAACTGATATTAAGACCCAGTAATGCTTACAAAGAAACGGACTGTAAGGAAAACATGTAAAATGTAACGTTTACCATCTATTTCCATTTTTTAAGCAATGACCGGTGTTGTACATCTAACTATATCTCATGTTTTGATGGCTAGCCAATTTGCATAGTTGCCAACATTTGAAAAGAAATTCCAGGGGCATTTTGCAGCATAACTATCAGTTATTTACTCTGCCAAACCCACATAATTGGCATCATTTTGCTCCACCTGGTTATTATGGTGCAGATTATATCACCAAATTTACAAACGGATTTGGCATTGAACCCGTAGGACTTGCCACTGCTCACCTAGGACTTGCCAATGCACAGGACAATTTCATTTTAGGAGAGTAGCTAGCAAGTATAGGTTCTAGGATTTAGCCCTGTAGGCACTTGTACATGCTCAGCAGTCTAATGTGCCATAAAGGTGTAGGTTCCGGCAAGTAAAGACTCTTTTTAACCATAGCACTATGTTAAAATAACCAACTAAATAACTTAAAAGCCAAATCTAGGGTCAGCTTTCTTGCTTTAACAAGACATTATATAAATATACACACACCCAATACCTACAGTATCTCACAAAAGTGGCAACCTGTGACGCTCTGGTGATCTCCATGCCCAAGAAGGTTAAGGCAGTGCTGGAAAATAATGGTGGCCACACAAAATATTGACACTTTGGGCCCAATTTGGACATTTCCACTTAGGGGTGTACTCACTTCTGTTGCCAAGGTTTAGACAATACTGGCTGTGTGTGGAGTTATTTTTAAGGGAACAGCAAATGTACACTGTTATACAGGCGGTACACTCACTACCTTACATTGTAGCCGAGTGTCATTTCTTCAGTGTTGTCACATGAAAAGATATAATAAAATATTTACAAAAATGTGAGGGGTGTGAGATACTGAATATTAACAAATTGACAATAAATTAATCATTTCAAATTAGTTGGCATGGAGGGCAGATCCAAATAATAACCTAGAATAACCTGGAATCAGGAGCATTACCAGAGCATTAAATCCCAGCATTTCACTAGTTAATATAATGCATTAAATATTACAAAAAATCTATGCTAAATAGATCCCACTGGTTAAATGGGTTACAAGGAATCGTTCTATACAAGCTCCTAAGTCCCGGGAAAATGTGAACAGTTGGGGAGTAAACCACCTGTGTGAATCAAACATACTGAGAGTCAGTGACGGTATAACAATTGTGTCAAGGAACTTGCGATGCTCTGATTGCTCTGGTCTTTGTTTAATTGCTTTTTCCAAGTGTTCAAGCTTACTTCATATTCATTTGGCTGGGTTTAATTAGAAACGCTTCGGTGCTTCCCCAGTTCCTGACCATAGCTTAGCAGTTGTCTGTTATTGTTCTGTAAAATGTTTTTGAACCAAAGATAGCTTTTGCACTTTTCCATCTCTAGATGTCACCGTTTTCAGAGGACAATGCCCCGATTGAGATTTACCAGGTTACTATCTGGCGATGGAGCTGTGCTCTGAATATTGTTGAAGGCTAAAGTTAAATGATATTTCTTTTAACCCTTAGAGTGTTACCTATGAACATCATACCAAGGGGCATTTCATGTGCTCTATGTAGCAATGGCTAGTATACATTTATTTCAGTAGTATAGTGGGGTGGTCCATTGGCATCTATGCCAAAAGGCAGCTTTCCCTTACTTCCCTGTCGGAAGTATTGGATGCTTAAGTGTACATCCAAAGCATCCATTGAAGAGATTGCCTCTACTGAAACAGAACGTGTGAGTAGGAAGCATCCTCCACATGCTTTGTTGTGCTCCTGCTCTAATTCGTAGGAGGAAAAGGCCTCTATGGTCCCAAACCTCTTTTCCTATGTTCACCAATAACAGTCACACAAAACGTTAACACGGTACAATTGTTAGTGATCCCTGTACACGTTGGTAAAAAATGAGAGCTTCTGTTGTTAGAGAGTTATGGAGCCAGCATCTTGAGTATCAGCTTAAATGACCGTCAAAAAGCAGGTGATCAAAAATTATCCCTGTTTGACTACTAGGGAGGGAGACCTTTGAGACCCCCACTCCCCATATTGTAAGGTATATGGGGCAGCAAACAACAGAAGCTAAAGTATTTAGCGCATGAGGCCACCAGATCCAGATTTCGCTCTATCTACCATATCTTGAGTAATCCATAGCTATATATAGATGTTTGTCTGTAGCATACAATTATTTTAAGGTTAATTACACCGTCACTCCTCTTTATAGCAGCTAATAGACAAATGATTTGTAAAATGCTACTCAATAAGGGAAAATGGAGGTACTTTTCACCTCGCTGACATTCTGAACACAATATCCCATTACGCCAGACACATGCAATGATTAATGCATGAAGGAGATTGGTTATTCTTACTGCAGCTTCTATGGTATCCTCAAGCAGTGAAGAAAGTGCATGACAGATTGAGATTAAAACATATTTTGTCAGCAATAGCCATATCTCAATTGGCGCCTAAGCCTGTATAATGAAATGCTTTAGAAAAATGATTGCATATTTATTATGCGACGATCACTCACTGAATCATCCTTCTTTCCCACTGTTTGGTTCGGCTCTAATTTAGAAATACTTTTAAAAAGAAGGAGTTAAGTTTTCACAATACTTGGCAAAAAGGAACGCAACCCACTACAATGCAAACCTAGTCCCCAAATTCAATAGATTTATAGTCGGATATATATATATGTGAAACAATTTTAGGCAGGTATGAAAAAATGCTGTAAAGTATTAATATGTCAATAGTGTATTTGTATCATTTAACAAAATTTAAAGTGAGTGAACAGAAGAAAAATCTAAATCAAATCATCAAATCGAAAAAATTTGGAGTGGGCAGGCATTTTATTTTAAAATCACAAACAATGCATCACTGATGCTTATAAAAAATAGGGTTTCCTTAAAAGTAACATACGTTGGTTCTTGGAAAATATATGTTTTTCTTTAAATAAATCTCTCTATTCTCTTTATTATTAAAATATAAGGTTCAATTTGCGGGAGATGTTTGATGGAAGGATTAACACATAGCATACATAAGCAAGAAAAGCAAAAAACAATTCTTCAAACATATAGCAAGACCCAAAATGGCTTAAGGCCCATTTTTTCTTTTGCATTGTAAGGCTTGGCCAAGCCTTTTTATAAGTACTCATATTTCCCAGAAGGGAAAATAGGAAAGTGATCTTTTGGAAGAATCCAAGCAAAATGGAATGTAGAATTATTTGGAAATATAAAAGACAAATTTGGAAAGTGAGCAGTCTCTTTGACCAAGCTAAAAAATGTATTGTTGCAAGATTTCTTAGTTTGGACACCTATTATACCATAGGCTTGGATTTCTAAGAAAATGTTTGAAATACTAGACAGGCCACTTCAAAGAAATATTTAAAATTAATTCTGAATTCAAATTAAATGAACAAGAGTTACAAAGTGCAGTCTAAGAAGGCTTTTCAGAATGTTGTTACAATGAAGCCGAGCTAAATATGAGTATAGAATTTTATAAATATGCATACAGGCGGATATCTAATAATAGAAAAAAACAATAGAAAAATGCAGTTTCTCTATAATATTACATTTTAATGAATAATTTAGATTTAGGTAAAATACATTTTAAATAAACTTTTGGATATTTTTCAATTAAATGTAATTATAAGAGGTATCATACTTAGTGTAAAGTGTTTAGAGTAGTTACTAATATTATTATTATTTATTGTTTTCTATAGCATCATTATATTCCATAGCACTGTACAATGGCAAGACAGTACATGACAAGTAGTATATGCCTCTGTCTCCCCCTTTATACGTTTGTTATATGTCTATGTTACATATGTTATGTCTCATCTACGAGATCCCAGTTCACAAACAAAAAAATATTATCACTAACCACTGAAATGTACCTATACATTAAGCGAGTATGCCTCATAATACCAGCCTAGGGTGCACTCATTTGACAACTAAACCACTGTGCATGGAAGTTCAGCACCTAAATAATGTTAGGACAGGTTACCAACGCAGAAGCTCAATTACGAGTTACGAATGGTGAATCCAGTAAGGTGGGCACTTTTATGTTTGCCGATGTTTGTATTGATGTCAGTTTTTTCTTTCTTTGATTTTGAGCTAATGATGTATATCAGCAGAGGACTTAGGACAAATGCCTATATCACTTACTGGTGAGAATTATATCCTATGGGTTCTAGGACCTTACAGAAAAAATAGTGGATAACATGCTCTGTGTATTTGTGCTACCACTTGGTAAAAAAGCCCACGTTGGAAACAACATGAACAACTGTGAAAAAGAAGGGCATGTAATGATGACAGCAGTGTGAAAAGACTGGAAAGCACCAAGTGAGATTGGTTACTGGATGCTCTACTTTATGATATCATAGAATGCGATTGTTTACAGGCCTGACCAGCAAACCCTTGTTACCTTTAGTCAGGATGGAGATGGGAAGGAAATTTACCAGGGTTCTATCCCCTGTCACAAATGATTTTCATCTTCACAGGTAGCCACGTTCAACATTTATTTTTCTTTTGAACTAACCAGTACCTGTTGTGTCAAAAAACTTTCTTCTCTGGGTTCTCAGAATTATGTATTCATTGTTGATATTCTTCTGTCATAAAATAGTGACAAGGGAATGAAACTAATTTATGTTGCACAATTCATTGTGATCTCCTTGCCTATCTGTCAATTCTGCTTGTCAGGATACTTGTATTCACAACAGCTGTAGTTTTTGAGCATGTCTCACGAGATCCTTTCTGGTTCCAAAAGATATAAAGGGCAACACATCTGCAACAAACACTACCTGATTTAACATCTCATGAGTAGAATAAATTAACTTAAAAATAAATGTAAAATAACAATATTTTACACATAGGTTTTCAATTATTAACTTACTGTTGTACTGTACATGCCCCATTTTAAAACTTAATGACTTGTGTATTGTGCATAACAGATGTGTTATCCTCTTAGTAAAATACTTTTTTTTGCAAACTGCAGGCCCTAGTTAGTAAAATTGTATTAACATTTAAAATGGTTGACTATAATAAAGTTATTTTTCTAGATATCAGAATAAGGGTTACTTGAAAGTGGAAGAATTCCTGACATGTCAACAATGTTTTCATTGAGAAATTTATTTATTTAGCAAATATGTCTGACTCTTCTCAGTTTGTTGCTAAATGGCAAGCAGAGAAGACCTTTTTACCTTTCACTGTTAAAAGCAAAAAACATACATAGCGTAAGAAAAAAAGAATAAAGGTTAAAAATACGGTATGAGAAGCACATACTAAGACGCATCTTAACAACCAATTACGTGCTGGGACCATCACGTAATCACGCAGTTGCTGCATCACGCAGTTGCTGCAGATCTGTCAGCTTTACATCCATGATGCGAATCTTCCGTTCCACCACATCCCAAAAGTACTCTATTGGATTGAGATCTGGAGACTGTGGAGGCCATTGGAGTTCAGTGAACTCATTGTCATGTTCAAGAAACCAGTTTAAGATGATGTGAGCTTTGTGACATGGTGCATTATCCTGACAGAAGTAGCCATCAGAAGATGGGTACACTGTGGCCATGAAGGGATGGACATGGTTAGCAACAATACTCAGGTAGGCTGTCACATTTAAACAATGCTCAATTAGTACTAATTGGCCCCAAAGTGTGCCAATAAACTGTTTGAATCAATTCCATCAATATCTGACCCTGACTTTGAAAATAATATATCCTACTGACTACTGTCCTGGGGGACCAGATGCAATAAAATCATAACTATAGCTCTATGAACCCATACATTCTTCCAGTGTCCAAGGGTCCTCTTTGAAATACATAAAACTCATGCTGACTTCTAGCTCGATGCTCCTGAGTTAAAATAAGTCATAACGCATTTTCAGGCACATTGCTCCCACTGTGAAGTTTTCTTCACACTGATTTAAACTTTAATTCTTAACTAGGCACTTTCCCAACTCCTTCTACAGTGAGGCCACAAAGGTCTTTATATTTATCACTGTTTATTATTTGAAGCTTAACACGTACTTGCTTGAAGAAGCAATTAACTGTCTCTATGCATAACCTTTTGAACATTATGACAACTTTATATTCCATTTGTACTTTGTAAAGAAACCCAGTGGGATCCCAGTGGTTAGATGAGCTGTGTCACACAATACAATTTAAAAATAGGTATCTTTTACGAGAAACTAATGGTTGCTGGTGGATACCATAGAGACGTTACTCCAATCCCCATGGAAATCAGGAGTCATAAGTGGTTCCCTACACTGATGCAGCTGCTTACTCTTACATTCTTCCCCATGCAAGATCAATATACTTAACAATATATAATGATCAGTTTCACTCTATCCATAAAATAACCAAAAATAAAATACATCAATTAAGAGAATTTCATCAGAAAAAAGAACAACATACTTTATTTTTTATGTTAATAATGCAGTTGCTCCTTAAACAAGGACCAAGCTGTCCAATTCCAACATTTAATGCGGTGAATAAACACCGCTGTGTCAATAGAAATCAATACATAACAAAAACCTGGTTTTGAAACATGGAAATGTAGAATTTGAAGGCAGATAACATCCATTCTGTCCATCTAGTCTACCTGCTTTTCCTGATGTAAGGACCTCAATCAGTCCTTGGTCTTGTCGTAGATTTAGGATAGCTTTCTGTCTATGCCTTGCATCTTTTAGAGTAAGTATGCTACCATCTACTGGAAGATTTTTAGAATATGTTGTTTCTTTTTTAAATATTTGGGTTTTTTCAAATGCTTGCTAGTCTTGTAGATAAATGTCGTAAAAATGACACCCTTCATTCAAAATGCAAGCTGGTGTTTTTGTTTTTCTTTTTCAATTAGTTTTATTTTTCCACGTACACAGAAATAACTGAAAGAAAAAGGAAGGGAAATCATTCTTAGACTTTTGTTTTAAAGATCACCATTTACCATTAATTTAAGCTTACACGTAAAGATTTATTATATTTTGTTTGAACCTGGTAGTGTTATTTATTGGCTTTTTTGTTTTTTTATTTCCAGGGTTAAACTATAGACATACTGGTTAGTTGGTAGAATGAGCTTTTTCACCAAGATTACTCATAGTGAGGAGCAAAATGATAAACCTAAAATGGTGACAACAGTCAAAAGATACCAATATTTCAATATATGACGTAAGAGAACATAAACCAATCAATATCAAGAGTACAAAGGCAGATCAAAGCCAATTCAACAATGAGCTGGCGCTTAACACTATTACCAAAAGGAATACTATTATTCTATATTATATAAAATTAATCTATATTATATAAAATTAATCTATATAAATATAAATTAGTTCATGAAATATTTGGTCAGATGTGTAAGTAAAAAAAAATTCAGAAGAAAAATAAATTGATTCATACAAATCTTATCTATTTGTTTATAAGAATGACACATTTTTTGGGGTCTGATTAAAACACTTGAATTTAATAACATTGTGTCCCATTTTGAAGATGTGGCATCTTTATACTGCTGAGCACTCAATGGGATGCTCAACATATACATTCCTTTTGTGCGCGCTGTACAGTACCTGTTCTATGAATTAGTCATGCAGCTCTTGAGTACCCCATTTTCTTGTTAATTTTAATGTATTTTTTGGTTTCCAGACCACTTTTGATCTACGTTTGTCTTCCACCTGCCCCAACTTTCAGGCATACGTACGATTGTTGGTACTCCCATCTGGTACGTCAGAAGCTGGTATTTGTCATTACCTAGCACTGTGGTTACTATCCTTGAACTCTCCTGAAGATCGATTGTTTGATCTTGTTGAGGTCTGACCTACTCATCTCTTTATTATGTGTTCATCTGTGAGACATACTCTAGAATTACAAGAGCCTGAGCAGTGAAAAAAGAGGACAAAAACACACTGTTAAGACCAAAAGTTTTAGAGAAAGAGCCCTTCCTGTATAATTGCTCCAGGGCCCGAAACTCCTTAATCTAGCCTTGTTGGCATGTGTAGCAAATGCACAGCATTGAGAACATCTAGCTGTATGGACGTTTTTAGTGAATAGTAATGCTGTTCTAAGTGAATTTTAAAGAACAAACACAGGGATGCATTCTTATTTTACAGTTTACTTACTCATAGAAGTGTACCATGTTCATGTTGCTTCAACCATAACAGGACCATAGGACAGTATGCTTTCTTGAGACCCAAAAATATGGAATCCTGGGGCAGGAGCAGTATATATATATATATACTAATATATATATATATATATATATATGTTCCTTTAAATCCGCAGCCCCTCCAACATAGGTTGTCACATGGGCATATGTATAATTAACATTAGCGAGATTGTTTTGAGATTAACAAGTATATTTTAGTGTGCAACTCACCCATAAAAATATCTTAAAGCTTATGATTCCTTTATGACCGCAGGTCTTTTTTTCATTGTATTTTTTTAATCCTTGACCATAGATTTTAATTTGTTCACCCATGGGTTACTAGTCATGGTTTTCAAGCCCAGTGTTTTCTAGGATCATTAACATCAAAAGGTTTTCAGTATCATGCTGGACAATTCATTAGGTAACGGACAATATTAACTACTCTTAGCAGAAAAATAATTGGTCTTGGCTAAAAGTTTGCAGTTAAAGCAATGCCCGAAAGAAGATATATTTTTTGTTATGGTTTATGTGTACTATGGAGTTGTTTGTAATCCCTTTGTTCATGTAGATTCGCACGCTAAAGCATAGAAATATTCATAGATTTGCATGTTAAAAATGGTTGCAATACTCCACTAGATGGAGACATTTGATCAACAAAATAATAAAGGTAAAATTAAAATATTTCCTGTACTGTACTTCGATCATAACAGATTAAATGAAACAAAATATTTCCTGTACTGTACTTCGATCATAACACATTAAATGAAACAAAGCATTGATGTGCCCCTGTCCTGTACGAGGTTTAACTATAAGGATCTTTAAGTCATTTTCTTATTACACTTACAAGTAACAGCTCAACATACTGATATGTATCTTGTGTTTAAACTAGTGATTTAAACATTTTAGTTATAATTAGAGACAATACTGTGCATTTTTGTATCTTTATATACCCTCACAACAGGTCTCTTCACTATTCCTCTGACGCTACCATGTCAGATAAGTGTCCCAAGTAAGATTACCCTAATCTGTCATCCATTTCCTTCCATATGTAATGGTACAGGCTTTGTCTCCTCCTAAATGCGGTGTGATGATATATTTTCAATAGTTTCGTTAGGAGGTCAAAATGTGCATAAAATAAACATAACCAAAAAAACAAATTTCTCACATTCTCTTTGCTTCACCTGCACTTACCTTTTTAACCCCTCCACAACGAGGAGCTGCAATTCGTTCAAATGATTTCTGCATTTCATTTGTCAAAGCATTTTGTTGGTCTTGATAGCCATCATTCTCAATTTCTGGCAATGTATTTATTTAACAGTTTCAAATGCAAGATTTCTCTTTGGGTATACACATAGCTCTTAAACTATCATCATTTGGGCAGACTGGATGGTTCTTATTAATTGATGGCGCTCATTAATAAATATCCTATCACCATCATGAACCTAACAGCTTTTAGACATACCTCAATAATAATGTGATTTATTTATGGCTAATGGAACTTTTGAACTCATTAAAGAACACTGTCTGCACATCTTCTCTTTAGGTGATGTTGCTCCAGACATGTGGGGTCACATTATTTTATGTGATCCCCCAACATTACATTATGTGACCCGATGGTCAGTCACAGATCTCTGGGGCAGCCAGCCACATGCAGGAGGCTTCCAGACTGACTCTAGGGAAGACAACACATCAGTTCTGGTACCTTGGTAGGAGTGGGTGCAGTCAGATCAGCAAGTCAAGACGAGCTGTGTATAGTAGTTGGGTTAGCACCTTAAAGACTTTAAAGAAGGTACGTAGTGGGCAGAACCAAGGCGCTTAAGTGGGTGACGCCAAATATCACCACCCCTCCCCATACATACAATAGGGTCCAAAACTCCACTACCACACCACTCCACTGCTTTTATTTCAGTGTTTCGGAAAAAATTGTATTTTACAATCAAGTTTCGCTAATAAAAGTAAAAAAATGTGTGTTAGTACATACTAAAACTCTCATTTGACCATCATTTGCATTAATGGCTGCTTCAACTCCAAGTACAAAATGTTACAATTCACATTACCCCAGGCCTCCTTTAGAGCACTCCTGAGAGTACCTAGAGAGGTCACAGTGTTTTGTCGTTTCCCATTTCAAATGCTCCCAAAGATGTCGAATGGGTTGAGATCCTGTGTTTCCAATTGGAAAGCAATGCAAACTAGCACCCCTTGCTCTTCCTTGGACTTTGGATACACTTGGGACAGCCTTTATGAGGGTTTAGGAGCATTGTCCCCTGCGTCCTGCATGGCCCTGCGTCCACACTTTGCCAATTGTCTTTTAACTGTGCTTTTGTTTGGTGGGGTAGGATATCCCTGGTACAGCTTGGCTTGAATTGTGGATTCTGATGTTCTGTTTCATAATGATGTTAGCTTGATACAATGGCCTCCTGGTGGTGTGATCGGTTTAGGATTTTTTGGATAAATGGATTTGTTGTCAGAAAAATCTCTTCAACAAAGGGTGTACCGGCCCTTAGAAATTAGACTTATTAGTACATTTGAATCCTTACAATCTTTATTTTTAATGAAATTTACTAATCTTGTGCATTCGTTTGATAACCATGAGGGTCAAAAACAAACAAGAAGAAACAAATGGCAAAACGTCTGAAATTTTGTTAAGTTAGAGTCATCTCTTTTCCCCCCCTTTCACACATTTTCTGGGAAGACAGTTGTGGTTAAGGATCAAGGCCTTAAGCATTCATGAGTGCAATAAATCGCAGGTGCTGGTTATTAAGTATTAGCAAAAGCAACCTCCACAGCAAACAATCTCAGGATGCAAGAGGTTACATATAGCAAAGGAACAAAAAAGGCTATAGTTAACCATTACAATGCCAGATATATTTATATTGGAAAAATCCCACCTCAGATCACTCTAAAACCCAAACTTTTAACAGGGGTTCTGTGGCACAAGATTCCCCAATTGGCTTGAATAGAAAGCTGAATAAAATATTCTTATCTTAGCATCATAACGCCCAGTATCTGGGCCAATTCTTGAGAGTTCTGACGCAATCATCATAATAACCAATGTAATGCGCCTCTCAGTTGTTCCTCGTGTCCCCTCATGTATTTTGAGTAAGAGGACTGAAGGACTGTGTATAAAGTCAGTGGTGCATTTAGGCTGGTAGCAGCCTTAGGCCAGATGCAGGGCAATTCCCCTACCAGCCTCAGCACTCATCAGCCACCGTGCTGAACGCTAGGTATGACATTGTGTGGCTACTGCACAAACTGGCTTAAACTCTTAAATAAGAGATCTCTTGTCTCTCCAACTGGCCCACTGAGTAAGTGGAGCACCAGAGAGCCAGCATCCCAAACTGTAATTATTAAGCCTTTTTATACTTTGGCGTAGAACATACATGGGCATAGGAGGTGGTTTATATGAATGCCTTAAATGCTAATGAATATTGAGTTTTACAACAGGTAGACTGAAATTACAAATATCTCACATGGTGTGTTAATAAAATTATTATAATATATATAGGCAGCTTTATATTATCTATTGAATAAATTTGATAATATGCTTTGTAGAACAGCACTTTTTTTAAATTAAGGGGCTTGTTGGGAGACATGAGGGCTGTTGGCAAAATTTACACTGGATATATTTGTTGGACTGAAATGTTATTTTAGTGCTCTGTTTCTAGCCTACAATCTTTATTATTTTATTATTATCTTTTATTTATATAGCACCAACAGTTTACGTAGTGCTTAATACAATACATAAATTCAAGAGGCATGACAAGACAAGAATTGACAGACTAAGACAAATCGATACATTAGGTGGAGAGAACCCTGCAAGCTTACAATCTTGAGGGAATGGGTGACAAACATAAGGCACAGAGAAAGGGTGAGAGGTAGTGTGGTGGTTGTATCAATGGCAAGGAAGATCTAGTAGCTAAGATGGTATGCGTCTCTGAAGAAGTGGGTTTTGAGATGTTTCTTGAATGTTGGGAGGGAGGGTGAAAGCTGAAGGTTCCTTGGGAGTAGATTCCAGAGATATGGGGCAGCTCAAGTGAAATCTTGGAGACATGAAAAGGAAGAGGTGATAAGTGAGGAGGAGAGCCTGAGCCTGTGGGAAGAATGTAGGGATTGAGTAGGAGAGTATTTGCTTATGAGGGCAGAAATGTATAGAGGAACAGTATTATGGATGGCCTTATATGTCAGTACCAGGATTTTAAATTTAATTCAAAAGGTAATTGGGAGCCAGTGGAGGGTTTCACAGAGTGGGGAAGCAGAAGAGGAGCGACGTGCAAGGAAGATAAGCCTAGCAGCGGCATTTAGGACAGACTGTAGAGGAGAGAGTCGAGACAGTGGAGTGCCAACCAGAAGAGTGTTGCAGTAGTCAAGACGGGAAATGATAAGTGAATGAACCAGAGTTTTTGTGGATTCTTGGGCGAGGAAGGGCATCGGGCCTGGTTAGTAGGAGAGATAGTCGTGTTGTTAATGGTGATAGAGAATTCAGGTAGTGGAGTGGACATGGAGGGAGGGAAGATAATGAGTTTAGTTTTAGAAAGTTTCAGGTAGCGTTGTGACATCCATGAAGAAATAGCAGACAAGCAATTGGTAATACGGGACATGAGAGATGGAGAGAGATCAGGAGAAGACAGGTAGATTTGGGTATCATCTGCATATAGATGATACTGGAGGCCAAATGAGTTGATTAGTTTGCCAAGAGATGAAGTAAAGAGAGACCAGCAGAGGGCCAAGGACTGAACCACCAACCAAAAGTGGAAGGGGTGATGATGTCTTGCCAGAGAGGTTGACAGATATGAGGAGATCCAGGAGAGAGCTGAATCTTGAATGCCTATAGAAGCAAGTGAATCTAGAAGAAGGTGGTGATCAACAGTATCAAAAGCAGCAGAGAGATCCAGTAGAATTAGAATAGAGAAGTGAAATCTTGAAATGTTTTAGGGCATGAAGACCTCAGTAGGGAATTCACAGCTTACCTGCAACCCACAATGGCCTTTAATCCTGGAGTCAGGTTTGGTTCCATACCCTTTTGACTTCCAGGGCTGGACGGGGGGAGAAAAGCAGCCCTGGCCAGTGTCCACCAAATGTTGTTCATGTCTTATTCAGGTGGCACTGCCGCATGCTGGTGCACCTGATCTGTTGCAGTAAATTTAAGTGTGTGACTCAAATGGCCGCAAGCCTACCAGGCATTTCCTGGTTTGCCAGTTGGCCAGCCAACACCTGCATATCTCCAGGGTACTCCGCCAGTAAAACATACCTATTTAATTTCCTGTGTATGATAAAAAGATAACTTCAGTGTTTATTTCTGGGGACAATTTCATCCTCTAGGAGCAAATCTTCTCCTCATACAATGAAAATCAAATTAAACTGCAAATTTTGGATTTGGCCTTTAGTTGATCTGTTACTAAATATCATGTACACAAAATGAATGTCTGAGAAAAATATTTAGTGATACTTTTAAGATAACAAAATTAGAAAGTTGTTATGTAATTGAGTCAATTGGGAAACATGCACGGTAGTCTTAAGGCAGGCATGTCCAAACTTTTTTCAAAGAGTGCCAGATTTGATGAAGTGAACATGTGTGAGGGCCGACCATTTTACCTGACATTCTTTGAACCATTAAAATTAAATGCAAATTAACTATTTTATGCAAAGTTTATTGAAAACGGCATACTTTTCATTTTGGGACTTGGATGACAAATCTAAACAGGTGTTAAATCACTCTGCCTTTAATATCAAAAACAGATCTATATTTGGGCAACTTATCTGGGGGCCTTATCAGTCCTGAATGCGGGCCACAATTGGCCCTCGGGATGGACTTTGGACATGTCTGTCTTAAGGTGTTTAATCACAAATAAGGAGAACGGGAAGACTTGATCATTATGTATAATTAAATACATTATTCCTGACAGCTGCACACATTTTGAAACCCACGGCAAGTATGATGAAAATAGAAAGAGTTTCAAAGGCGACAGGAAGGTCCTTCTGTTTTGGCAGGTAAAATGTACAATAATATTATAAAATGTGGGCTACAAAAAACAAACTAATTCAATTGCATATAATGGTTACAAATATTTTTATATCTACCGTATATTCCTGCGTATAAGACGATTGGGCGTATAAGACGACCCCCAACTTTTCCAGTTAAAATATAGAGTTTGGGCTATACTCGCCGTATAAGACTACCCCTCTACCCAGCATACAACAACCAGCTAATTAAGGCAAGCGATGTACCTTACTGGTGATTGGCTGGTTGTTATACAGACATATACATACATACACTGCCCTTACACACACACACATATATATATTTATAATATCCAACAATAGTTACCGGCACTCCAGGGACTTCTTTAAATAACTACACGAGAAACTCGTGTAATCAACGTTTCAGTCTATTTATTGTAGACTTTCATCAGGACATCATGAAATGAAAGACAAATGGACTGCCCCTTCTAAAGATGGACACTTGGGACATATGTACACTGCTGAACACCCCCAGCCCCTTCCACCTCCATAGCTGGCATCTCTGATACAATAAAGAGAGTTGTATACCTTTTAAGTCTATGAAGGTTGCGCTGAGCTGGCACATCTTTGATCTCCCCAACTGGCCAATTTACGCTTGAATGGGGGACACCCCAGTTACCATGTACTTCAAGGAAGGCTAAATTACCCACATATAATGCATGATTAAATTACATTTTTTGGATTAATGAATTCCTGGTACTAAATAACCATGGTATTGGGGTCCTTAACTTGGAAGTGTAGAGGAACATATTAGTACTTAAATGTCAAATACCAAAATTAATTGATTATTTGTTGTACTGTGGTGTTTTTGCACGCCCTTCAATAGGTAGATCGCCTGATGTTAAGATTACAACCAATACAATTTACCCTGTAAACTTCTAGAACTGACTAGCAACTCCACCACTGCTTTGAAATTCAAGTCTGTAAATAGATTTATCCAGGAAACAAACAGGATAAGAATAATAAAAGCTACAACCTGTTGACGGTGTTTCCAAGGATACAGAAGTGAAAAACAGACAGATCCAATTAGAAAATAAAAAGTATAAAATGCCACTTGCATTCTTATTAGCATAGGTAGGTATGATAATATAACTGAATGTTTCACTTTGAAAGCTAAACTATTTATATCACCTTAGGAAAACAACTTTTTTTTTACTGATTAAGAGCTATATCTATCACCTGTAGAATATGTCTTTCTGCTACATGAAATGCAATCATATAAAGAAACAGGTTGCTGCAAAAGGTACCAGCTTTTTGGCTGGTGCTGGCTATTTCACAACTCAATAAGGCTGCTGGGAAAGGATCTCCCCAGGGACTAAGTGCTTAGTCCATTCAAGTTGTCTCGACATCTTGGGCAGAGGCAGCTGAAGTTTCTGTGGGCCAGATTTGCAGAGAAGCATGTGCACAAACTCTCAGTTAGCCAAAAAATGCTATCATTTTAACTATACTTTTCACAAATTTGTTAAACATTACAATTTAGAGGTTTCTATGATCAAGGATGCCAAGTTCAGTAGAAGAGTTTTGCTAGCAGTGGTTTCGGATACACCTCCCCCCCTTTAAGCTTTGTTATATCTCCTCTACATATGATATCGGGGATATCATGGATATGTAAATTGTTTCCTCAGAATTTCCCGTCCATGTAATTTCCTAGTAGCACTTTTTTTTCTCCACACTAATAATATTAGCACATATATGCTAATGGAAATGGGAATATGCTAAGGGATATTCAGCAGGGAAATGTAAGGTTTATAGCATTGCAGTGGTTGCACTTGGCAATCATTAATATTTATCCCTACAATTCATGTAGAGATTTATGTGTCCTAAGAATACATTAGACCTTTCTGTGCATAGGCCTAGTGGTGACCTTATTAGAAGTAGAGATCATAGGTAATGAAGGAAAATTGACATGAAATGCCCTGATTACACCTATTAAAGCCAGAAAACACATTTATTGATAGAAGGAATGGTCTTTAGTGCTAGCATCAGTTATGGTTTTATCGCAGATGTAACCGTCCTCCTTTATGTCTGTAGCTTGGGTGCATCTAAAAACTATCTAACATTAACAAAATAAAGGACCCTATTAAGTTTTAAGACACTCATATGAAAATGTTGGCTTTTAGCTATTTTGCTATCTCTCTACCGGGGGTAATAAAACGTGCAGACACATTTAAAGAATCTGAAACCCATCATTCTGGATACAGCAAACCCCACCACATACATAGCTATACATTTACAAAGTATCATGGTGTTAATGATACTGAACACAAACTGCTCCATATATTTAATCATACGTTAGGTAAGTGAGGATGTGCAATTCCTGCTGCTAAAAACAAAGCATATATTAGATAAGACATTATAATGTTCTCGTATTGATGTTCAATTCAATTATTTGAAACCACATTTATCAATGATTGATGCGTTGTAAAAGAACTAACAGACTTTCCTGGAGGTGTCAACAGTGATATGTTTAAAAACCCCAAGGCAGCAACCCAAGGTCTGACCAAAGGCAGCAACCCCAGCCACCTGAAGTATTCTTCCTCGTGCTGCATATCCTCTATGCAGACAGGGGAGGCATTTTGTTATATACTGGCCTCATGTTTTAAAACATAGGGGAAAAGATTGAGCTCTGGTCTACAAGGGAGTGTGATTGCCCTTGGTAATGTAGATAGAGGAGTGTCACTGCCTGCACCTGCTGTCTAAAACCAAATCAATCATGTAGTATCACCAGGCAGTGTCACCAGGCAGTGGCAACTGGAAGGGAACTCAGATGTTTTAGGGTACCCACAGTTACTGCTTTTGCTAAACAGCGTTGTTCGGTTTTTAACAAGGGTAGGCACCAACATTACTGGTGGTGGACATTTACTGGCGTCTGTGGTGGAGAATTTGATCATGTTCTATGGACCTTTACAAATCTTATCATGTACACTGGTGTCGTTATTCGGACACTTTGCCTATCCCTGGTTTTCGGCTAGCTAAATTGGCTTATGCTACAGTGACAACTTTAGAAGAGTTACCCAGATTGTCAACAAATTAACTTTAGAGGACACAAAAATTTCAGTGTAAAAGCAAACACAGGTAAATTATGCACATTAACTCCAAAGCAGGACAACTGGCTCCAATGTTGATCAATTTTTAGGGATTTTGGAGAGAAAAGCAGAACCCTTTATTTTTCTTACAATTTCACAAATAGCCTCGATCGCATGACTGTTAAGTATTTTAATTGGCACAATCATGACTGAAGTGAACAGATACTGCAATGGATAGTTTTCAGTAAATGCTTTCAGATTTACATGTTTATCTATTATGGAATCAATTGGCTAGATTTGCCAACTATATCGCCCGGGTTATACTTTACTATGTTAATGCACCCCTTATCTCTGCTGTCTCGTTCAGCAACATTTTTTTCCTTAATGTAAATCCAACTTTTCCATGCGTCTGCAACTTCTGAAAGGGCTCCAAATATGAGTTAATGGTCCTATAAATATTGCTATAAAGTTTCAGCATTTCAGTTTTCAGTTCTTAACATAAAGCAACATAGTTATGCATTTTTATGCATTTCAGCTTAAAATTTCTTCTGAAATGCATAGCTTTATGTTCGTTGCTATGTTACGCTTTAGAAAACCTGGCTTAGACACAAAATTATATATAAGAACTGCTAAAATGAAAACCTATCATTATTTTGTAAGAAATGATCTCATTATAATTATAAGATGCATCACTGAACTATCAGATTAACATTGCTATGTAATAATCAAGTTTTAAATATTGGTAGGTAAATATACTTGTCAGCGTATAACCTTGGAAATCAAACGTACACTACATGGTGTGGAACCATGTGGAAATGGACTGTTTAAATGGCATACAGTCAGCATATGATATTCCGTGTTGATGCCACCTCTGTGATGAGGCTATTATTTCAGAGGAACGCTGACACCTTTTGGCCTTGGGGGCATGTGAAGCCAAGCAGCCCCCCTTCCGCTCATGGCTAACATAACTTTCTTGCTCTAATTGCTATTTCAGCAGAAACTCACATAAAATTTAAATGTATGCTTACCATGTTGCAAAATGTTTTATATTACAGTCAATCCAATAACCTAAATATGTAACCTGTGACTGTACTGGGTCCAGTGGGAGTTTTAACGACTTTTCACCTAAATCCCACAATCTCCAAGAATTATTGAATGCTAAAGCTCTGTGCAAGTGCGTAATTCATCATTCAGTACATGCAAGGGGGTGTTTTACAGCCCCCTGCACGGTTGGCTTGCAAAGCAACCTCCCCTTCCAAAACCATAAACTCTGCAAAGAGAAGAGGTTTATTCTGCGTAGTACCATCAAATTATAACAATTTTCACAGTTGTAAATAATGGCAACGCAGTTCTTTGGGATGATTATACCAGGCCATGCAGAGGTTTGTTGTATGTCAGCCAACAAACATGGAATCATTGAAGCTTGCAGAGCACATGCTTATAGATTCATGTAATAGGAATCAAAGTTGATAGCTATTAATCTGGTTGCTACAGTATGTACCTGCTGCAGGGAAAACAGTTATTAAGTAATCAATTGTGGGAAACTGCTGCGCTAGTCAAGATGTGGTTTTAACTCCATTACAAACATACTGAGAAAATAAAAAAGCATATACAGTATATTCAGATTTTGCGGTGCTGTTGAAATCCCCAATATGTACATACAGCAAAGCAGGAAATCAGTGCACACCCACTATCCGTGGGTTGAAAGGCAGTTGATACCCAATATAGCAGTTTATGATTATACAGGACTCGTCAAAATTGGGGTACTTTCATGCAGTAACGGACTAATCAATATATATGGCCATTTAGTGCGACAGAATCTCCAATATTTATGCCTCAGATAGGTGCTTTGAAATAGTATTTGCAGGATGTGCACTGATTTATATATAAATATATATATATATATATATATATATATATAGGAAAACACGAGCACTCATGGGACTTTATAAAAATAGTATTTTATTCAATGATATATATATATATATATATATATATATATATATATATATATATATATATATATATATATAAAATCCTGTGTCACTTCTCACTCTATCTTCCATACTTTTCTCTCCATTATTTGAATCACCACTTTCAGATTATTGAGCTGTTTCCTTCTTTATGAGGCAGTAGATGTCTGGATGTTCAAACCTACAAATGCATGTATATGGCCACCAGATGGCACACATGCACCCAGATGAAAAAAGTAAGAACTCCAGATATAAGAATAGACTTTAATGCTGCCATTTTAGCTCATAAATTTATATGGAGATATCCACCAGTTTCTTCCTCTACTACAGTCATGTGCAAAACACAGGCCCCTGCAGCCCCTGGCGTATGTTTCACCTCTTTAGTGCTGGGTGCAAAACTTCTAATGTTCATAAATGAATCTTTGGCAGGATCTATCCAACTTTTACTACATATAACAGACGTCAATTTAGCAGCTGCTGTCAAGATAGTTGATTGAAGCTCCCTTGGCCTGGATCTACTTCTGATATATGTCTACTCTGAAAAGGGTAAGAGCCATAGAACTGTGTTCAGTTAAGAGTGATATGTGTGACTAAGTGGTTGTCACAGTGCTTGGATTTGTGTCAACTCGACTGAGCATGTGCCTTTACATCAGTGAGGAAAAGCATGGTCAGTATTAGTGAGCATCATATTGACCTGTTTGGTTAGATGGGAGTTTATACTAACAGAAGCTTTTATGCTCCAAATAACTTGAAATGCTCCTCATACAGAAATAAAAGAGGATGCTTCAATGTATCCTGGACCACATGAACAAATCTGGGAACCAGGCTCCAGCTACCTAATGGGTCTAACGACATCAGTTGGCGGTCCTGCATGCTGAAGAATTTAAAGTGGTAGGAGGGAAGTGGGCAGGAAGTTGGGTGTTCTTCCACACCGCTCCCACAACCCGGAGATTCTCCGACCTGGACAAGCAGTGTTTCACCTGGAGCTCCACGCAAAACTTGTAGAGCTCCCAGGAATGCACATTACGAGAAATCTCATTTTTAGTTAAAACTACAGCACTTTTTTTGCCTTGTTTTTGCCATGCAAATCAATCATTGGCATTTAACATTTTTTTATTTGCACTATATTTTGAAAGAATTACCTGAATCAACCCAAACCGCTTCACCTGGTAGTTGATAATATTTCAAGGTATGAATTTATTGGCCTAGATTCAATGGCCCTGTCTGGAGTTAGTAGTAGAACAACCATTCTGTAGACAGGATATACAAAACAATTCAATGTTTTGGTTCCTGACTAAAAGCTAGAATGAGCTCTCTCAGCTGAAATGCACGTAAAAAACAGTATCGCTTTAGTATCATTTATGTCGATTGAAGTCTGCTATTCAAATAACGTGAAACAGTTATGCGTTTTAATATTGATTTAAAACAGATTTATTCAGTTTAGTGATAAACAGTGCACTCATGGGGCAAACTGACCTATTTCTAGTTTTCGGGCACCAAGGGTGGGGGGGGGCTTGTGACAGTCGAGGGGCCTGCAAGGGTTGGAGGGGTCTGCAGAAGCAAGCCAGTGTGGTGAGCTCCAGCTCATATGTTGTGCACATCCACTGCCAAACCAAAAGTTAGTGTACCACCATCAGTGCCTGGCTTAGCATAAAGTAATAAGTTACAGTGCGCCCTAACTAAATACTTATACTGAGCCAGGCACTGATTGTTGTACCACCATCAGTGTTTGGCTCAGTAAATAGTGATGGCAGTCATGCTATACCACTGTCAATGTCTGGCTCAGTATATAGTGAGACAGTTATGCTGTCCCACCATCATTGTCTGGCACAGGATATAGTGATGGGAGTTATGCTGTACCTCTGTCAATGTCTGGCTCAGTATATAGTGATGGCAGTTATGCTGTACCACAGTCAATGTCTGGGTCAGTATAAAGTGATGGCAGTTATGCTGTACCACTGTTAATGTCTGGCACAGTCTATAGTAAACATGAAAACAGCTTTGATGAAATTATTGATAAATTAGCAGAAATCGAGGCACGCAGGCAGAGGATGTAGATCTATTTACTTTTGCATATTAGGCTGATTTCTTCACTTTGTTAATGTGTTTTTTTAGGTTTGTTATAGAAAGCAATATTATCTGTTGAGTAAATGATTTTATTTAAACTTATTAAAGTTTATTGAAATATTTAAAACTTTACAAAATGATCCTTACAATTGATATTTATGCTAGTGCCAAATGCCATTGGTGAAAATAAACTTCTTGTTGTTTTAACATTTTTGTGGTGTTTGTGTGGTGTTGGTTCACTGCTTTTACTTCCTTGGACCACTGCGGACCTGGAACACCCCACAAGAGCTGCAATTTTGGAGATGCTCTGACCCAGTCGTCTAGCCATCGCAATTTGGCCCTCAAAGTAACTCAGATCCTTACACTTGCCCATTTTTCCTGCTTATAACACATTAACTTTGAGGATGAAATGTTTACTTATGTATACAGGTGCCATGATAACAAGATTATCAGTGTTATTCACTTTACCTATGAGTCATAATGGCTGATCGGTGTATCAAAGTATAGAAAGTGATGCACAAGAGTCAGACTTATATTTGGCATATAAGTACTTGATCATTCTAAGCATTACCCGGTGTACCTGTGAACGATGTATCTCAAAATACTTAAGTCAAGACTGAGATCATCGCTTTCACAGCAAAACCTGGAGACAATGATGCTCATTGCCATAGAAAAGGAAGTTGCACTAAGAATAAAGAGTGACAAAGATAAAATGATAGACAAGTTTGCCAAAATATAGTCTGAACGTAGCTCTTTGCTTCTTCTGTAAGTTATAGGCTAAAACATTTCAATAGCCAGCCCAATTCTCCTGTATGTTTTATTTGAGAACATCTATGCTTCAATGAGCCTAGCTACCTAGTTGTATTTCATGTTTACAGTAAGTATAATACTTTTAACACATTTTTTTGAGGTTTTTTTTTTAGTTTCTGTATTGATATATTCTGATTACAATTATTGCTGCAGATATTATTTAATATATATTTAATAATAATTATATTTATGTGTGAAAACCACATTTTTTTATTACTACAAATGCTAAAATGTTCATATGTGGGGGTGTAACCAAACAGGAGGGGCTTAACCTGGAAGAGGTGTGGTCCTGATAGCATGTGGTTAAGGGAGGTTCACTACCACTGGGGCCCATAACTTTTTGTTGCCCAGGGCCCTGGATGGTCTCAGTCTACCCCTGACTGTCTCCCACTTTTTCATATAACACATTATACACCTTTGTGCATATCAGATACACTGGATCCATTTTTCGTTTAACATATTACACGTTTCAAACATTTATTAGAACTCTGTAATTCGGCTTGTAAGTCCAGGTTTAAGTAATGTGTAAGTAATTCTGTAGTATTGGTGTGGTTGAAAACGTATGGTACATAATGTGTCACCAATGAATGGGTTAAATGCCTTGTTAAGGTTAATTTTTTCACAACCTCCCTTGTTCAACTCCCACTCTATTCAAAATGATAAGTGGAAATTTTTTTTTACTGCTTAGATTCTTGGCACATAACCCCCTTTACCTGGGGAGTAGGTAGGAAATTGGTATTTTATTTGATTATGATTCTATAAATCACGCAACCACCTACATCTCACAACAAAGGGAATAGAGGGTACAGGAGAATAATCAATGGGCTCCATTCCTTTCCAAAGGGTTGACTTTACCTACTTACCCATCCCACTGAGCACAAGATACAGGACAAATTGGGAGGTATGTATGGGCCATATGCCTCCCACAGGCTCTTCCTTGTTTCATAAGGACCATCATTTCAAATTTTAAATAGGCTTTATTGCATTACTTTTTTCTTAACATACATTTTGTGAGTTGCAGGCAAATTCATAGACATTGCCATACAACGTGTGTGTGACCTCACCTGCAATTTTAAAGCCACACATACTTGTGTCTACTTGCAAACAGCTCGGCATTGCACAGCGTGTTTGATTAGCAGCAGCTACTTAGCATCTTAATTCCTAAGGAAGCAGTAACTGTGTTTTTTACACATGGCTTCTCTATTTTGACTCTATTTTTGTTGAATAAATAATGACACAGTGTAATATGTTATGTATTGTTGTTCATCTGAGGTTCTCCTGTGGATGGTCAGGACAATTTTCGTAGTTTTGCTATAGTTATAGATAAGTGACTCCAGCCGTACAGCTTACACTTTATCTATGGAAACATATATATGTTTTTTCAGTCAAGTTAGGAAGTCATAGAACATATAACAGCTCAAAAAAACCCTCAGAACAGAATTTTCCTATAAATCCCAAACCAAATAGTAAAAGTAACAAAAAAAAATAATTTTCTTAAAAGCTCATATTGCCCTTGGTAAACGTATCCAATAAATGTAATTGTACATACATATGCATAAGCACACATATGCCACGTAGGTACATAGTATAATGCAGGGTACACACAAAAGTGAGCATATCCATCTTCTTTGAACTGTATTGCCAATGAATTCTGGCATAAATCTCCACTGGTGCTTTGAAAATCACAGCCAAAGCAGTGATTGGATATACTGTATTTTACAGAGACCCTAGAACCTTCATTTTATAATGAGCCCGTCACTTAGTATTTAACTTGCCACAGTCACAAAAGCATTCGAATGTAAACTCCCTTAGGCTGGGAATTACTTCATTGTGCTTGGATTGGTGTATATTTAGAACTCCAGAAGAGTCGTGCATGATATAAAGTAACTAGAAACCAAGACCTTCTAAGGCACTGTAAAATAAAGTTTGGAAATAAAATCATATTTAAATTGGTATGACAGGTAACATTCATATTAAATAACCATTGATTTTAAATATGCTAACATGATTAAAACAGCATTTTAATATGTGCCTCGGAGTACAGGCTTGATGTGCATTGTGTCATTAGGATTTCATTCCTCTGTCTTGTCACATTCTTGTATTAGTTCATTTTTTTAATGAGCTCTGGGGGGATAATAAACCCAATGATCTTGTGAAGCACAAAAAGAGTATAGGAAGTAGGGCTGGAATAAAAATATGATTTTTTAAAATCAGGTTTAAATAAGATTTTTTTTAAAAATTTAAATGCTGTAAATGTTTAATTTAAATGCTAAATAATGTTACATTTCAAAATTTTTCATATAAACAAAGAAGTATCCATTCCCCCTTTTTTACCTCCCCTCCTCCTTAACTACGAATAACATTTTACAATAATTTTAATTATTATTAATTTTATTAGCAATAATACTTTTACCGGAATGATGCCAGCCATGCCCTGGTTTCCTAATCATAGGTTGTGGATTTGATCTGTGACTGGGGAAGGTGACATTTAAGTCACCTGCCCTCTGTAATGTAATGCTTCAACATTTATTGCTTCAACATATATTTTTAATTGCTAGGGTTTTAGTTACTGCAAATCAGTTTAGTTTTCTTTTTTTTAAATTAAAAAGCATTAATGCTCCGTTATCATACTAGGGAACTCTCTGGGTTTTACCTGGAGACTTGGGGTAAAGCATTGCTCCTCCAGGTCTTCGGGTCACTAAGGGGAAACTTCAGATTGCAGGAGAGCCGTTGCGTCACTCCATGCCAACTTCCCCATTAAAAAGTGTGTGTGTTCTGTGACATCATAAGAAAGTTCCCAAGTATGCTTATTATGGATACAAAACTCCTCTTGTACTAAATAGAAACACCTAACTCCCATCATTTCTCCTTTGGGGTTATATAGTTTATGGACTCTCCCAATGGTTTTTTAGAGTGCATGATGCTCTTGACTATGGCATTAATTTAGAATTCACCCCACTTACTAGTTTCAACTGATGTCACAATATCTGCATTTTTGCACTGAAGCCTTTCCCACTGGCAGTTGGTATTTCCATGCATAGATACAAATAGGGTCTTTTGTTCCTACCAGCTCACATTGTCAACCCAGTTAAGCAGAACGCACACCTAACTCTCTGGCAGCTGGTAATGGAGATTTGTGTTGTGCTTAGACCTTTGCCTTTATTTCAGCCTGCCATGTTTATTATAAAGTAGAATTCTATTGTACATTAGTTGCATAAGTGTGTAAAATATATGAAAAAGAGATTTACAAGTTATTATTTTCATCATATTATTTGTTTTGCATCCTGAATGATAAAACAATTCCAGGGTAAAAGGGTACACAATGAAACTCGGGTAAGATAACTAGGTCTGAAAAAGCTGATAGGTATTGTCTAGCATCTTAAGTACTGTATCTTACATAGTCTCTCGTAGCATCTTATTGTTTGATGATAATGAAAGGATAAAAGGCAATGAGACCACATCCATCCTAAACCCATGTGATCGGTGAATGCTCTTGGGTCCCAGAGATGCATTCTGGTTGTTTTGAGTAGTGCTGATAGGGTACTATGGATGCATGGTATTATTTTTAACCTGTTATTAATTGTATATATGCAATATATTCTCAAGGAAATTATGTGACCAATAAAAATTATACAGAAATTGGTTGATTCCAGGGGTGGATCCCGAGCTTGACCTCGAGAGGGTCATGTACATTAACATACACCGAGACAGATACTTGTGATAACACACACAAACACTCAAGGTAACAATCATACCCAGACACTAACACAACTATATATTCAACATTAACACACACCCGGGCACTTATACTTACATACCCAGGCACTCACACTAACACATCCAGACACACTTACACACAACACTCATGCACACACCCAGACATTCACACAAATATACCCACATACCATTCAAAAAACACCTATCTATGTCATAAATATTGGTGATTCCATCACACTATATGGCCATATATTGCTTAGTCTGCCACACATTAATATACCCAAACAAAGACACTAACATACCCAGACGTACACACATACTTACATACCCAAAGGCACTAAAACACAGCCCAGAAAACCACAATAACATACCCAGACACACACATACAAACACACACAATTAACCTACCCAGCAATCACCTCTTTAATGCAGGTTGCCCATGAGCATAGTCCCTTTACATTTTTGCTGAATCCCTCCAAATGCATTTGCCCCTTTCCTCACCCCCCCCAGCTAATTCAACCCCCTGCATTTGGCTGCCAACTCTAGTGCTGTCTCTGAACACTGCACATGTGTAAAGCACACGCTTAAGCAACCAATCAGTCACAATACATTTCAGATCATGAATTTGCATGACTGCAAATTCTATGTTGTGTTTTATTATTATTATTTTTCATTTTGGAAGAATGCATATTAAAGTACATTATAATCAGACATTGCATGAAACACACAGTGGTGCATTCTGGCCCGGGTCAACTAGGTTTGTGGTGGTTGGTGCAATGTCTTGGGTCAAGCCTGGGTGCTAATGAAACATATCATTAAAAACACCACAAATGACTTATTCTCTCTCTCTTTCTTTATAATTTGAAACTGAACAGTTTTATACATAGATTTATTTATTTTTTATAAATTTTAACATAGCACCAGTGCCCATTTGACAGTTATATCAATTTATGCAATACAGTACCTTCATTTTTTTAAGGAAAGTAGAAGGGAAATTGAAATGTCAATGTCACCTTTGGCAGCAAATCCGAAGAAGTATGAGCCATGGTCAAATTGAGAGTTTGCCTCGGGATATTCAATGTGACCTTTTCAGAGTGCTGCTATTATAATTGCAGGACCATTAACTAACTTCATTAAAAATGTTCTTTTGCTTGCATGCATTTATTGTTTAATATTCATATACTATTAATTGAAATAAAAATACCACACATGAAAAAAGGCAAAATATTACATGGTGGACATGTCTATACTGAAATTATGTAACACAACAGAGCTTAAATAAGTACAATAATAATGTGTGTATCTTGTTATATCTATGAATATTGGCTCTGTGAAGCTAATTACGCATGGGAGTATTAAATAGGTGCTTAAAGATTTTTAAATAGAGTGATTATAATTATGTGGGATACTTATGTCAATGTGTCACATAAGTGAAACCTAATGAATACTTCTCTGGAGAAATGATGGTGTTGAATGACATTTTCAGCTAAATCAAATTTCAGAATAATGTATTTGTCTTCATGACACTATCGCATCTCATGAAACTATCTTTAGGGACGGCATACATTAGGGTAGAAATTGCCTCCACGAACAAATACTTCAAAGTTCACCAACATATTTATATAATTTGCGGAATTTAATACGGTATGTATCTTCAATAGATAGAGGGTAACTATTAGGTATCTACTTCTTGTGTAATGCTCATAAAGTACCCAAAAGAATAAGTGATATGTTTTAAAGTGCTCTAGTTCAGAATTAGCTATGAGGTAACCTTCCCTAATTTTGTGGAATTACAACTCTTTCAATCCTCAGATGGGTATCAGCTAAAGAATTTGCCAGTTGGCTACACTAAAATGTAAATTTTTTTGAAGTTTTTTTATGGTTCTTCATTAACACATGTCATGATGCTGGTTAGATCATTTCAGTAAGTAGGTTGTAATGCCAGAATACAAGGGGTCATATGGTATTCATTTAATACAAATAATCATGTATTACTTAACTAAATAGTAGATTTCGGTGCAGGCCAATTCTTTGTGTTCATCTTCGTGAAAAAAAAAACCCTTCATATTCCAAGAATATTTGCCCATTCCCATGTTCTTTTCGGGTGAATATTCGTGTACGTTCTTCATGCTCGTTTTTTTAGCAGGCAGCTGCTCTTCATTGGTTGATGCCAGAATAAGCTCCCTGGCAGCGACCAATAGAGTCACTCTTAGCGACCTTTAACTCATGACGTAGAATGCCATTAGTCTCCCCAGGCCAGGTTGCTCAGAGCGGTTGTCTAAAACTCAGATAACCGCTCTGAGCAACTTGGGTTGGGAGGAACAGGGATTTCAGTCTCCGTGGCGAAGGGCAGGGCAAGGTATACAACAGAGCAGCTTTGCCTGGGGAGACCATTGGTCTTCTGGCTCCAGAATTTAAAGGTTGGTACGAATTACTCTATTGGTCACTGCACAGGGGCCTTCTCTGGCATCAACCAATGAAGGGCAGCTAACCCTTGCGATCCTATGTAGACAATGTAGGCTAGATGCAGTGACTTGTATGGAGGGAAGGGACCAGGGAGATTTAAGTTTAATGTGATGTTTTAGAAAACATTTATGAAGAATTCCTGTCCGGTGACTGTATTGCTAGTTTCTATGAATGCCTTCTTAGGAATGAAAATAGGACTAAAAAAAAAGATTAATATGGAAACTGGGACAGCTACTCACCTTTCAGTTTTCCTCTCTCTCAATGTGCCCCAATTTCCTAAATGTATATTTTTATATATACACTAAAAATAGCATTTTATGTAAAAAAGCTTATCATGTGGCTCTGAATGAGATGCTTATCCTAGTTTTCAGTACTTGCCTTAAATGAAGAATGTGGTCCCATACCCTGAGTCTTTTATTAAAACTATATTACCACTTTAAACATAAAACTTACATGACATCATAAGTAATTGTATGAAAACCTTTGCAACTGTTAAGTAATGAAGAGTAATTAAAAGTGTAAGTCTAAAACCAGTATTACCGGTATGTAGCTCTTTTTGTTCAGCAGTACCTTACAGCGATATTGCCTCTAAGTGTGTTAAATACATAGTTTTAAAACATTGCAGCTAATGAGTACATTATTGTAGGACACTGAGGGTGTTGGAGGGGTAAACCTGGTTGCTAAGAGATTGAATTGATGAAGTTCACAAACCAATAAAGGATACAGTGATATGTAAAACATATATTGGTGTATTAAGTACAGAAGAATTACCAATATATTCCAAAGGTTAACTTGTTGGTTTATCTTACAGATACTCACTAGTCACTAGTTATAAATGACAGGCGATTACTTAACTTTTGTACATAAATGATTTAGAAAAAATGTGAAAAAAATGGGAACTTTATCAAAATAAATAATATATCACTACTTCTAATAATAAACATTTAATTTCAGGCACGGTGAATCCGCATTAGTGTGTGAGGCCACCAAGGAAAAACCTCATAACCAGGTGCATCAGGGCACACATCTTGGGATAAGAATTAGATATGCTACAGGCAAAGTAGATTTTTCATTATCTGACAAGCAAGAAGCCTATGTTGTAGTCAGGGCTGGCCAAGACATTGCTGCCTGGGCCCAGGGGTGAAATGCAGTCCTCAGCACTGAATTCACATTCTCATCCTCTCTCACACTCTCGCTTACGCTCTCTCACACTCTCACCTTCTCTGCCGACAGCTTTTGTGTCTTTGTCTCCTTTCCCACAACTCCTCTTGCCTTTTTCTGTTCTTTTGCCTTATTTCTTTTTCTTGCTTCTTCATGTGTCTTCTTTGTGAACCTAGCCTCCTGAATCATATATTTTAATACCCCCTTGCCGCCCCCCAGTAACTCACATACACATTGGCACACATTTTTACATACATACACATTTAACACTACACTAGACATTTAAAATGATGTACTTGATTTGTAATTCCTTGTGAAGATTATATTTTTTTACTGTTCTTTTTTACAAATACCAAATCAGACAAAAAATAGTCAAATCGAGTCTACAAAGACTAATAAAATAATTCCTCAAAATGCCTTTACAATAAGCAGTTTTCAGATTTTGTAGCATTGCGAAGCATTTCATGTTCAAATTTTTTTATTATACTACTTTGCATTAAAACTGCAAATCAAATATTGATTTTTACAATATCGTAAAAGTTTCAGCTGAAGCTCATTTATATTTAAAACACTGTAGAGAAGGTTTCAAATTAGCATTAGCATTAGCAAATTAGCATTATAATCAAATGGAAAAAAAGTAGATAAATAGTATTAAATAGTAGTAAATAGAAGGAGATACATTTTGATAAGGTAGAAAATGTTTAAACAGATATAACCTACACAAGTGCATTTGTCTATAGTCACAGTTGCTTTTATTTCACTCCAAAAGCAGGTCCTATGAAAATGGTAGATCTCAGATGCATTTCAGTGTCACAACATTATTTGAGGTATATTTCATATCCATATGATCTTGTGGCTGTATGTTGACTCACAGAACGTGTTGGCTTTGTTTAACGTCAAGCCTCCCAACATTCCTGGATTTTGTGAAACAGTCAGTTTCAGGCACTGTCCAAGGTAGCTGGCCCACTTTTGTAGGCTGTGGTGAGCATGGCCTAGTTGAGGAGATCCTCTGATCTCCCTTGACAGGCCCAGGGAGATGAAAAAGCAAATGAGGTATCTGCTGTTGCAAGAAAAAATACATTTCTACACTAGAACTGGGTTTGTTATAACTTAAAGGTGCTGTTCCACCAAGGGTGCCTCAAATATATTACTAGTTAAGTGATGCATCATTTAGACTGAAGGAAATAAGCAGAAATGTTTTTTTTTCCCTTCACAATCCCTGCCCCATAAAAACAGCATTAGATGGTAAATTAATTTACCAGCGTTGCTTAGCAGCTGAGTCCTACCTTTTGTGTTACATTGCTTGAAAGAGCTTTGCTGAAAACAAGCGCAAGCACTCTTCAGAAATGGCGGGCTAAGCAGAGCTGATTGATTTCATTGCGAATTTAAGAGTCCCCACAGGAAATGATTTGCACAGCAAATCAAAGAAAAACAGCAGTGATATTTAAAACATGGGTAAGCTCGTTTAGCGCATACAAGAGGGGAATACAATCAGGGCTGGACTGGCAATGGTACAGGTGGTGGCCGCAGAGGACAGCTAGATATGCGCAACAGGTCGTGTCAGTGGCCGCACGCCGCAGCACTCAGTCCGGTTGAGTATATCGGCCAGCAGCCACGGGACATTTGCCGCGTGCGCCAGATGGCCAATCTGAAGCTGCATACAATCCTGTTTCAAAAATTAGTAATGTTTGAAAAAAAGGGGTAGGTAGAACAGCAAAAAAAATAATGTCTAGAAAATGGTTATCCTCTGTATCCTAGGAATGCTTTACAGCGTCATATAAACCAAGTTCTACTGAAGCCTAGCTGTATGTTAGTAGAGTTAACGTATAATACCATTTAATTGAAGACAATAAAGAATTGCTTTTTACGTGTGATAAAAACACTTCCATTAGTGAAGTATAATTGCAGTGTAAGGACTATATTTAATAACAAGTAACAATGTATACTTTGATAATGTGGTTACGAGGGGCTGCAGGAAACTTTCCATTCACCCACTGAATTGGCAGCAATATTCTATTCTGGCTCTTGCTAAGCACAATTCTAAGAAACAACGCTTTCACTAATCTTAATAGGCGAGATAGACATTTAGATGCAAAAACATTGAAATTGAAGCAAGTTAAAGTGCAAACTGTACTTGTATATTGAAAAATGTGTAATGTTAGCCATGAGCTTAAAGTATATAAAAATACAGCTAATATTTAGAAAATAGTAAAAAAGTTTGTACCTAAAACTTCGATCGGCGGCTTTGCAGCATCCACAGAAGCCTCACAAGTCAGGCTGACCGTGGATCAGGGGAGGAAAGCCCTCCCTGGAAGAAAAATGGCCGCCGCCGCACCGATCATCAAAGATTGCGGCGGCGCCCAGCTAAAACAGATCGGAATCGCTTCCTAAGCTTAAACCATGTTGCTGACGTGACTCAACATCGAGGCACGTCAGTAACACTACCCCCTACCCCGATAGCCTTGTGATTGCTCCGAAGAGCAACCACAAGTGCCATCCTGTAAATGACGTTGCCGTCATTCACACGATGGCATTAACAATAGATCTGAGTTCACAGAAGGTCTATCCAGACCCTCTTGAGAACTCTCGAGCTCCTCCTGCAGGTTGAATGCAGGTACTGCATCCAACCATGCAAGGTCAATGGAGCCCAGCTCACTAATCAGAGTGATTAGTTAAAAAAAAATGTAAACAATTAAAAAAAAAAATGAAAAAAAATTCAAAAATGTTCAAAAATGTAAAAATCCCCACTGTCACCAAAAAAAAAAGTTTTTAATGAGCAAGTCCTACAATTCTTTATCTTCCAAAAATTCCTGCATGGAAAGAGTTAGAATATTGGCATTACAAATGCACATAGGGTGTCTAGTATTAAAAAATGCATGAGTTGATGGGGTAAATTAAATTGGCCGGGTTCAAAGATGTTCCCAATATGGGAACTGGGGGCAGTAGGATCAGATGTCTAAATGGCAAAAAAATACACACCTCACAAAGGCGGCCTTTTACCTCCCAAATAACGCTACAAACCCGTGCATGTGGGGTATCACTGCGATCAGGAGATGTTACTGAACATATTTTGGGGTGTTGTTT